>SMGT01001151.1:548681-561773 GCA_004794575.1 Lanistes nyassanus | reverse complement strand
CCCCCCCCCCCCCCCGGGTGGAGGGAGGGGGTTGGTATGTTGTTAAACTTACCATGTTGTGTCCGCCGTGTGCGTTGTTGTATGTGTATCTCGTCCGGAAAAGCTGGTAATAATGACCCTTTCAGCATTAGTACCTAGCTGATGTACACAGCCTACATGAACAAATAGCAAGCTTCCTTACAGCAGATAATGGTACTACAGCGATACATGATCACGAACTCCTGCCTGTCTCTGGAGACAGTACGGCTTGGGGGGCGGGGAGTGGGAGGTGGACTGTGCTCCCCAACCCGTTGAGAACCAGTCCTTGTTTTGTTTGTGGAACGTCCAAATGACGATAAAGAAGAACAGGAAAAGAAAACAACAGTAAAAAAAAAAACCCGAAGACAAAAACGAAACCAGGTTTATGTTGAACAGTAGAAAAGGATCGAATGTCTGCCGCAGAGAGACGTTTTCTGTAGATTTCGCGCGTCGGTTACCAGACTTATCAATAGTTTAAAAAAAGAGGAGGAGACATCAAACATCGGAGAAGGAAGTAGTCGTGCGTTTTGTGTTACAGTTTTTGTCGAGCCTTGCATGGTTATACGTAGGCCTGCTATTCACCACAGGCCATTTAGCGCAGCTCTCAAAAAGACTGATCCTTGAGTTTGCTTAAAGCGATTCATGCTGTTTGCAGTGGCGTATAAACGAAAATCACACACACTGATATTTAAGGCGTTTGAATAGTGTTACACTACCTAGCAGTAATCAGTGGCAGTTTGCAAGCCGCGGGGTTATTAACATTTTAGGCAATTCCCTGTGGGAAAAATAGTACAGCAATTTTTAGTCCGACTTTAAAAAAATTGAACGCTTGTTTCAGTGAACGTCAGTGAACCGATGTGAAGTTTCGTACAATAACTTCCGTCACTTCCGTGCGTGCGTGCGTGCGTGCCTGTGTGTGTGTGTGCGTACGTATGTGCATGTGTTGCAGGGCCAGAGGGAAGCACAGCCTGAAGTAGAAAAACAGTTCCGGATTCGCTGCATACGTAACAGTCCGGGTGCGCGGTGGAGAGCTGGCGGTGGGTGCGTGGGGGTGCGTGGGGGTAAGCCCAACATCCATCAGCCGAACCAGCAGGAAGCAGCGGGTAAATCGGCATTCGGCAGTGTGGGAAACGCCGCACAGCTGGGCATGCTTGCGGGCTAGCAAGACGCCGTCTACTGGTGCGGTACACATGTACCTGGCTGAGGCGAAGCCCTGTCCTGTGGTCGTCGACAGAACGGCCTGTCGAGTAGCGCGCGTGGCAAGGCCGCTCACCTGGCACCCGGCTGGCTGACAGGAGGTGGGGCAGGTGAGCTGGAGCATCATGACGGGCCTTGGCCACAGGACGCGTTCGGCGGAGTATGAAGCCGTGCGTCAAACATCCGTCACGGACGTGACGTACGCTCGCCCCACGCATGACGCTGAAACAATGGCCAACGTCCAGGACCGCGATGCCACACCACGGCCACCCTCCGCTCGCCAGCTGCGGTGCGGGTGGGCGGCCGTTGCCCCTCCCTGCTGTCAACGGTTCCGAAACGCCAAGTGTTTTCTATTTTGGTTGTGCTGGGCCGGTGCCTTACAGGTGAGCGAACTCGTAAACAGTGTTTTACTTCGATAGGAAAGCCGTTAACTCTGTTGGAATGTTGAGAGAACACACCTGTTAAGAAAGGTGCAGCTATATGTTGTCAACATCCTGTTAAAACACACGCACAAATGAAACAAAACACAGACAGGGAAGAACGCAAAACAACATTTAATAGTGACATCTGCAGGGTGAATAAAGTTTTATGGTGTGTGCAGTGCAAGCTGTCCTCATCCTGAAGAACTGTGAAGTGTTGAAAGGGTTGGGGAACTTAATGAGTTTTTGTTCAGAATTATGAAATTGAAAGGCCTCATAAAATAACAACTGGTATGTGACCCATTCATGAAATTGGTTGCCAGATTTGGAGAAAAGAGACTGAATAAAAAGCTGCTTTAAAAGTTGGCTTAGCCCAGGAAACTGTACATATACAACGTTACAGTTAAGAGCCAATAAAATTTGGTGGTTTTGTGTCGAGGCATTGTTATCTCTTGGAGCTGAATACAAGCCTACAAAACACTATAAGTTGTTTACGGTTCGTGAAAATTTATGAGTGTTGACCTTTTTACCCCTATGGGCCAGCAGAAGGTCAGAGAGATTAGGCTTTACTTTGTATCCAAATAGGGCAAGCTGTTGTTGGTTATCTAGTAACATCAAGTAGGCAACAAAAGCTATCTCATGAGTACTAAATGGGTGAAGAAGAGTACTAGTTTGCCATCAAACGGAACCTTAGTTGTGGATAATAAAAATTGATTGTGAAATTTAAAATTCCTTCGAAGAAAGTAATGTCCAGTTTAGACTGGCTTCCATATAAATATAAATCAGAACAAGCTTAAAAATTGTATGCTTACAGATATATTTACAGATACAGGCATTACATTTTGTGAAAAACTTTGTTCATACTGTGATACATGTATATACTACAAACAAGATTTTTGATAAGGGAGGTGACATTCTTACTACAATCTGTACATGTGTGCAGCAAGATACATGTACATGTAAATGTGAATAGAGCATGTTCCACATCTACACCTTTATAATATTTATCTTGTGATTCATACAAAGGCTGCATTTTAGAAAACAATGTATTTTTTTAATTAAATGATTTAAAATTTGTAGCTGCCTTATGAAAACTCTGGATCACTTGATCAGTCTTAATGCTCCTGGTTGTGTTGGAAGATCTTTATGGATCAACAGTTGTTGCTTGCATATGACACCATACATGCTTGTGAATTCAGCCTGACCCTGTGCTTTTGGTATACTGCTTGCCATCACTTACACACCAAAGACTGTCATACTGCTGCTACTAACATGGGAACCCAGAGAAACTAGTACATATGGTCACTCTCAACTGTAGTTTCTCTGGGCAACATTTTCAGGCTTTATGTGGCACAGACGGGGAAATACCAAGTGGTCCAGTGGCCCAAGGGCAATAAAAGTCTTGGCAGGCCGTTAAAATTCATAAATTACTAGCCCGTTGGACCACCAATTATTTTGCTGACAGCTGTTGACATACAAAAACGAAGAAATAGCCTGGAATAGTGGAAATTTCAGTGGGTTAGTGAATTTCAAGAGTCACTGGCCTGACAGGCCAGTGAAAGTTTTGGAACTGTCCCTTTCCTGCATGTATCATTTTAGTTCAAGTGTGCCTTTTGAATGACATGGGTGACATTAAATATGTTATGGCCATATGTTTTTAGAAATAGAATTCATTATTCTAAAATGGGATAAACAGGAAATAACTTATTAAGGAGATTGTCATCAATCAGGGATGGATGTACTAAGCTAAGCACAATAAGGCAGTCCAGCATGGCAGGGGAAAACTGCAAGACAGTAACAGCTAGCACCAAGTGATGCAAAGACTGCTCACGTCAACAAGGCAGCAGTGATGGCAAAGGTGCAGAGTAGCACCAGGTACAGATTTAGCTAAAGACCTAGTAAAACTCACAAGATACAAAGGCCAGCAAAAGGCCTATTAGCAAAAGCTGACTTTCATTCCAAAAAATATGGTATTTATACAATTCAGAATCAACCCCCTCCATATGACATCCAGTCACACAATTACATGGACATTCCAGTACTCTGAATGACGAACCAGGACAGAGACAAGTTAACCATGCCTTTATGTTAAAAGAACACCTAGTTTCACCTGCTTCTAGCAACATGAGGCTAGGCATCCTGGTTCTCTGCCCTGTTCTCAGACTTGTCATAATGCCTGGAGCAGTTTACTTAAACTAGTATCAAGGGAGTAAGTCAGTAATGTCGTCACCTGTACATGCTATTGTGAGATGCCCTTGTACCTCCTGGCCCAATATTTATTCTGGGTTCAGCGCCTTCCATTACTTTCTCTTGGGTCTAAGCTCCTTTATGGCCAGAGCGACTCGGCTAAAATAGCACCTTTCCTGCCCTCATTCCCAGCCTATCCGATGTAAGTGTTTACACTTGACTGAGCTATATATCTCCAGCCATTTAATTGTACCTTAGCAAGTTACCTGAACACCTATTGATGGCTTGCATCCTCTGGCCAACAACATGTGAACCACCCTCTGAGCTAGGACAGCTTGAGCGTTAGGGTTACATAATCAGCCCAGATACAGGCTTCCTAACATAAGCCAGAAGCAGTACTGTGAGAGATGAATTATGCTCAGTCTGTGGTATAAACAAGTAGTCCTACCAAACACAGAACATGACAGGGATGTTAGCTGTGTATTAACCTTGTTGTATGTTTATATAAAGCAACATAGTAAAAACAATGCAAGTCTGTATTTAATTACTGCTAGATCAAGTTAAACATTAAGATTTTGATGGGTTCCCATTGTTTTTTTTCAGATTATAACCATAAACTCAGGGAATGGATGAAAACAGCTTTTTGGGGTGGATGGGGGGGGGGGTTATTTTATGCAGTTTTTCACAATCTTCACACATCTTCAAGTCTACATTGTATAAGTTAAACATAAATATTGCCTGTAGTCCTTGTGAAGATATTTGTCTACAAGCAGATCCTTTTGGTATAGGAATGTGGTGGACCGCAATACTTAGTAACTTAGAGAGATAAATAACTTTGGTATGACTAGTTTATGCTAACACAGTTTCCAGGAATAGATCTGGAGTTTACAATGGCCCCAAGAGCATACTCAATACAGTATTACAGTCTTTGTATCATTTCTTGAAATAAAGTGGATTTTCTGACTTTTTGCCCATGGCACTGCCATAGAGTATCATTCTCTTCTTTTTTCCTCCTTCATACAACTGATATTGTGCATGTACAATCTTGTACAAGTGTTTGTCCATCTTTCATATTGTATTGTTTTTTTGTTTGTAAAAGAGAAAAGAAATAGATATACTAAAAGCTTACTCGGGATAGGTGGATCTTATCCCAGCATGTGATATTTGAGACTTTGTGTTTGTTGCAGGGTATGGTTGTAAATGGATTTGTTAATGTTGTCATCTCAACTATAGAACGTCGATTTGAGATAACAAGTACAGAGTCTGGTACCATTGCCAGCTGCTACGACATTGCCTCCGTCCTCTGCCTGATCCCCGTCTCCTACTTTGGGGGCCGTGGTCTGAAGCCGCTGTACGTAGGAGTTGGCATCTTTGTCCTGGCCGTGGGCTCCTTTACCTTTGCCTTGCCGCATTTTACCACTTCACTGTATGAGGTGACTGACTCACAGGAAGTCTTTTGCAACCGTGGTTCTAATACTACAGCATGCCAAACGAGTGGGCCAGGCCTGTCCAACTACAAATATGTCTTCTTTCTGGGCCAGCTGCTGCATGGTGCTGGGGCCTCCCCACTTTACACGCTGGGTACGACATATCTGGACGAAAACCTGCCTGTGCCATCAGCAGCTCTTTACCAAGGTAAAGGGAAGATTGAGTAGAGAGGAGGGAGAGACAGTGAGAGGGAGAGTTGGGGATAGAGAATACTAGTCTCTAAGAGAAGGAGATATATTTCTTAACTTTATTCATTTTAAAAATATTTTTTTAGGCTGTGTGGTTTATATGAGTACACCCTTGAGACCACTTATCTGATACAGGTAGCTGCTCATCTCAGGGAGGGTCTGCAGGACCACATGTCTTTAAGCAATCATGCAACACTAAACACTAGAGTACAGTATACAGTATGTACATGTAAAAAAAAAAGGAGCAAAACATAGACAACATGATGGAATAGTCAATTCAATCAGCAAGAACAACAAATGCCATCTGAGATCAGCTTGTGTGGCTTTCACATGCAAAGGAAAGTCAGAAATGTGGGATTAGTGCCCCTTGCCTAAGTGCATTGTGGATATGTTCTAACACAGTCTTCACGGACATGCTGCTGAGAGAAAATTACTACATCCTGAGTGTGTTGCTAGAGCAATCAGGGACTCGGCATGTCCCAAGGGTTCCTTTGTTGATCTGACATTGGTGGTGATGGAATCATTATCGTCTTGAATGTAGAGGGTCATTTCTGCAGTGTGAAAAAACTGTTATCATTCCTGCATATTATGCAGTCTCTTTTCCCCATGCATGTTTCAGCTTTGCGATCATGGCTGTCTGTCAGCTTGGGAAACAAAACGTTTGTCACACTCGCTCTTGCCGCATAAACAAATTCCTCGCTTCTTCAGGGCATGCACTAGGGTCAAGCTGTTAAAATGCAAGCCCTACAAATTGCAAAGATAGAAACTGGATGGGTGGAGGTGGGGGTGAGGGTGTAGGAAAACCTTGGGCTTCAGCATGAGGTGCACTTGTATCAACTAACAAGAAACAAAAACTTCTAGACCCTCACCAGAAAAGGCAGACTATTTCATATTTCATGGCAATGCAGTGCTATTAGTTAGCCAATTTAAAAAAAAAAACTGTTTTAGTGCAAAGTAGAAAATGCACAATTTGCAGTTCAACTATCAATTAACTGACATAAAAGACAATGGATTTCCATCTTCAGACAGAAGAGCTGCACCCATGCAGAAGTTAGTCCTCAGACTAGTAGAAGCTGTTTCTACAGAGCATACCTCTGCTTGAGCCGTTACCCATAAATTATGCACTTTATGAGTGAATACACATTACAGCTAAAAACTCCTGTTGCAACTCCTGTTTTACAATTTTTTGGTTGCTGAATAACCTCAGAAACAATAAGACAAACTTTAGCACACATTTGAATGCTCAGCATAGGGAATATGGAGCTGCATCAGTGTTTGCTTTCTGTGATGACACTTTATAAATTAGAGAAGAAGTATATGCTGTTGTAACCGGCACACAATGGCACAAGTGGCATAGACCAAATCACCACTGTATGCTGTTGGATGTTGCGAAAGAATTTATTTAACGTGGGCTCAATTTCGACCAAGGCACTCGCTCACACAGGCATCCTTACTCTAAACTGAACTAACACCGAAAGCATATAACAGGAAAACAAGACAAATTTATTAACAATGAGAACACCCCCNNCCCCCCCCCCCCCCCAACAGACAAGGACATAAACATAAATGAACGAGAATTCTTACAGATAATAACAACAATAATCTCCGTAACTAAGGCTACCATAGCATGATAGCAAACACAATTTATGCATTGCTATCCTAGTGTGCCATAACTTAATACACAGACCCCACGCACGTGGAAAAACCCAACAGCAGGTAATAGAAAGAGAATTAGGAAGGAAGAAAAACTGAGCAAAGGAGAAAAGAAGAGAACTAAAACGGAAAAACTGTGGCCCGACAGCCAAATCAAGATTCCTAATCAGCCAGTGCAACTCTCGTGACTGTATGACCTCACAATTCGCTAATTCTCAACCTACCAAGTTATTTGTACACGAAGCTGAATGTTAAATCAAAATATTTACAAATCATAAACCACAATACTCACAAATCATAAGAATCAGTGCTAACTTTTCTCAAATCATAACAATACTGCTTCGTGTTTTTATGACATTGCAGAAAATCATCTTTAAATGCAGCCGACTACAGACATACACTCTTGTCTGCAACAAAGGAGAGAAAGACCAAAAAAACCCCACATCATCCGGGGCTTATAAAAACATTTGACCGGGAACACTTCCATAAGTGGCTATCACAAGACTTAAGACATTTTGTACATTCTTTTCCAAAACTGTACAGTTTCGGCTCAAAAACACACATATTCACTTTTATATATTGACTTCTCCAAGCCTGACATTACCTACATACGTTTGCATCTGCGTAGAGAGAAAAACATTTGTCATTTAATCTATAGCCTGTTTTACAGGGAGGTAATCCACACCCACTCCCTGTAAATATTTATACTAACTTTGTATCGTGCACACCCATGGAAAGTGTGTTAATTTTCAGGGGTTGTACAGTATACTCAGTGATTATCAAAGTAAAAATTTCAATAAAAATAATATATTTAGATTAGAACTGTCCTTTTCTTGAACTTTTTAAAAGTATTTTTGAAATAATTTTCAAGGGTAAGCCTTCTTTTACAGGTATCTACTATGCTTCAGCCATCATTGGTCCTGCAGTAGGGTACCTAGCTGGTGGGGCTTTCTTGGACTTGTATACAGATTTTATGGAAGTAGACACAGCTCTGTAAGTGAACAGCCTTCACAGTGTATCTCTGGATATGACTTCGCCTTCTGACATTCATTTTCTCTCCTGATAATTAAGCATCAGTTTTACTAAGGCACTATTGAAAAAGTGATGGATTATGAGTAAAAGCTGTACAGAACACATCTAGAAGTTTGTATTTATTTGAAAAGTCATTCAGGCATCCAAAACATGGTCCCATTCAGACAATTCATGGTATACATTTTTAGAACTGCAGTACACCAAGGAAGAACAAGCTGACGTACACGGCGAAAAGCTTTTTGATTGTTTAATGTCTAGTTACCAAAGGCCATGTCATGATAGCAAAGTACGATAGGGGGTGGTGAAAGGGGCCAGAGGAGGGGGAATGAAAAAGCCAGAAGGGGTCTGTGTACCACAACTGGAATTCAAACCAATGATGCTGTGTAACTGTAGCGAGCATGGTATGCTACAGGCCACCTCCCACAGCAGGAAGCCGCCACAGCCAGTTCAGAGAGTTGTGCAGGTGCACACAGTGTGACTTTGAACATGCAATCACTGAGGGTGAACAAAAATTGCTTCTTAGACAACATTATGTATTGCTGTATATGCCATCAAAACAAAGTGGCTCAGAGTGGTTCCAGTACACACAATGTGAAACTTTCCAGTGATAGTCATCTACATTCTTAGTTAAAGTAGTTTTTTTAACCTGTGCAAAGACGCTTGATATGTCTTATGATCTTCAGTGGACCTTTTCCGATTTGGGAAGACCCCCCTTGCCCCCCCCCCAAAAAAAAAATCAGTTTTTGAATACTCTTGCCCTGATTGTTAAAAATCTAGACATCTAGACACTGTGCACTTTACCAGGGTTTTACTGGTGTCTTGCAGTGTTTTTCCACTTCATTTTCACTTTTTTTTTATCTTTGTGATGTTTTACAGACTAGACATAGACGAGGAGAGTCCAAAGTGGGTAGGTGCATGGTGGATTGGTTTCTTGATCAGTGGCCTGATTGGGGTTCTTATTTCCCTGCCGATCTGTGGATTCCCCATACATTTACCAGGTAGGCAGAAGGGATGCATTTTTACTCAGTAACTAACTGCAGAATAACAATCTGGGAAATACTGCTGGACCAGAGGGAAATGAGGGGAGGGGAACAAGTATCGGATGAGCGGGCAGGCAGGATAGCTCAGCTGGTAGAGTTTTCTTCTCCAGACTTGGGTGGCCAGAGTTCAAATCCCACCTGACCCACACAGGTGCTTCACTAGGGACAACCATGAGGACATTTTTCAGCATTGAGATTAATAAAGAATTTATCATCATCATCATTAGCATCACAATTGGCACATTTCAAAGCCCAGGTTATTGCTATATTCCATATGTCAAGTAAGATAAAGAGGTAGCAATCACAAATGATTGAACCGCCACAGACATAAACGATGCCTGCCTTAACACTTCTGATGACTTATGATCTTCTCCCTGAAATCTGAAGTATGATTTTTTGTTTAAAAATTACTCTCCTAGTCTTTGTAGGAAGTCATAACAGGATCTGCACAGAAATATAATATGAACACTATGTTGTATATGATCAAATTTATGAATTAAAAAATCTAGCTCACTGCTGATTCAGCTATAGTTTCAGAGAGTGATGATATATGACTGTGATGTGGACTCTGACTGTAAAAGATTTCCATTGAGTTTTACGTAGTGCACCAAGCTGTGCAGTGAGTTATTCTATAACATGATGCTCTCAGTCTGTATGGGCCATTTGACAGGCTGTGCTTATTTCCTGTTTCATGGCCTTTAGGTTGGGAGAAGTACAAAGTGGAGCGAGAAAAGGAGGTGTATCAACACAAAAAGGATGAGGAGGAAGTGGGTGAAGATGTTGCCACAGGATTCAGTGACATCTTGGTGTCACTCAAGGTTCTTCTCACTAACCCTACTTTTATGTTCTTGAACCTTGCCGCAGCATGTGAAGGTCAGTAACAGATGCTTCGTTCTACAGATGAAATGAGAAAACAATTTATTTTTAAATTGTGGTGCATTTATTAACTGACTAATATTATTTGTTGCTGCTGACCCTTACTTCTTACTTATGTATATATTTAAAACCATTCCACCTTTATGTAAAGCAATTATTTACTTCCTTTTCATAGGAGTAAACATAAAGTCCACACATTTATTTGGAGCTAGTGTATGTACACATGAATGTACATGTATAGAGTCCTGTAGTTGCACATTTTTCTAAACTAGCCAACAAGAGCCATTGACTATTGCCCTTCACAATTGTACAAGCCAAACTTTAAAACAAATTGCTACTTTGAGTAATGCAAGAAGTTGCAAGCACTAATTTTGCAGCACATGTACTCAAATTTGGTGAGTGAGTGATCATTTTTACTCACAAATTTTCTTCACTTGCCATTGCAAGTAACATACTTGCCACTTTAATGTTTTATTGCATGTATGTGTGTGTGAGTGAGAGTAAGAAAGAGATTGTCAATAAAAAGAACTGGATGCTAGAAAAGGGACATAAAATGAGGGTCTGTGGAAGTGTTTTCCCAAATGGTAATTCTTTTTCATTACTTTATCCTCACAGGTATTCTTGTAAGTGGCTTTTCTACCTTTGCTCCCAAGTTCATTGAGTTCCAGTTCAGCATACCTTCAGGAAGTGCAGCACAGTATGTAGGTGAGCAGACCTGCTTCTGCTGCAACAGCTAGAATTTTTCTGTTGTGCTGCTGTCTGGCATGAGGTAGATGTTCTTACAGTGGAAACTGCTTATCACAAGTTGCTGGGGACATGAAATGACCTCGTTAAACACTTATGAAAATAGGGTCTATAGAGGGTTCCCCCCCCCTTTAGGAGTGCATAAACCCCTACATCCTCACAGTGTACATAGTTAAGTACATGGGGTAATTTGTATGCAGTCCGCAGTTTATGAATTAGGTACTGCTGTAGACAAATAGCTATGCAGAGCACAAATTGTAATAAAATGGTAATCAACTGTCGTCATCCTTAAATTTAATAAGAGCTTGCTTATGAGTACCCTCCCCTGTCAAACCTAATTGGCAGTGATGGCAGTGGAGGCAAAGGATATCCAAACATGATTTGTCAAATGCACCAGTCATCAGCTGTAATAACGCAGCCACAGAAACCAGTGGCGATCAAAATCTGAAGCCTTGCGAGCAATAAACAGTTTTAAATCACCAAATAATGAAGCTGTAGTGAAACAGGGTAACATTGAGCAACTTGTTTCGATGAAAACAGAAATGTTTGTACATTTGCCAGTCACACGGGCCCAGTTGATTGGTTCTATGCCAAAATATCCAGGTGAGAAGTTTCCCTGTTTCAGTTGAGATGGCAGTTGGCTTGAGTTTAGCTGTGGTGATGAAGCCATGTTTCTGACTGATCCCCAGCAGATTACTGTGTGAAATTGAGAGTGAAATCAAAGTAAAACAATGTGTGGCTTGCAGTGTTTTCCCGGAAACAAGCATGTGAGCTAGCGATCAGAAGTCACCACACATTGCACAAATCAATCCATGCACAGAACACGGGGTCGTGGGAAAGGACTAATCAGATGAGAGAGAACAGAATCAAATATCTCCCTTACACTAGGCCTAGGATAGCTGTGTCGTATGTGACATGGGTACTGTCACTGGATTTTTCTCTGACTGAAGTTTCTTTTACGCTCACTTGTTGGTCGTGCTAACCAGGTTAATTTTACAGCATGTTTGTTATTTGGGATGTGAAGATGATCTCGTTATATCCAGTTTCTCATTACATCCACAATCATAGCAAGCAGTAAATATTTGACAAAGAGAAGGGTGTTGGTCAGGAATTAAAAACTCTCTTGGAATAGCTAACTACTGATGGTAGCAGATCTCATTGTAAGTGGCCTCCACCATATTATACCTTCGAGGTACAATCTTTTAATGAACGTGTTTGGTGTGTGTTTGTGTGTGTGTGTGTGCATGCATGTGTGTATGTGGGGATGGTGGTGGTGTGGGTGTGTGCGTACAGGTATGATTGCCATTCCTGCAGCAGGTGGTGCTACCTTTGCTGGTGGTTATATTGTCAAGCGCTTCAATCTGTCCATACGTGGAATCCTAAAATTCTGCGTGGTGGTCACTGTTGTCACTGTTGCCTTTGGGTTCGTCTTCCTCATACACTGCAGCAACGTGCCCTTTGCTGGCGTCAGTGTCGACTATCCTGTATCTAATCGGTAAGAACTGTGTTGTGCCATACATTTGCATGTGCACATATCTGCAAGCATATATAAACCCATGAGAGCATGGATGAACATGCATCTACACATTTGCCCACAAGATAGCATATGTCTTATTTTAATACAACTGACATTCTGAAGCTAAAATTGTAACGAGAAAGTATTTGCCCATTTTTGTGCATGCCCAATTCAGTTGTGTATGCATGTGTGTGCATGTGTGCGTCCATGTGTGTAGCTCAGAGGAGACGTATGTTCGGCACCTGGCAGTTACCTGCAATGCAGACTGCAACTGTTCCCCTGAAGAATACCTCCCTGTATGTGGCCGAGACGGCATCATGTACTACTCACCTTGTTTTGCTGGCTGCAGAGATGTCATCAGCAGTGAATCGCATGCCACAGTAAGTTCAGTTGTTTGTTTTCTCCTGGGTGATAATTTTCTGCCTTGTACAGTGGACCACTGATTTCCATGGCTGTAGCTCCTTTCTGACGAGACAAAGCTGCTGAAGGTTGATCTAAGTTCACTAGAGTCATTACAGCCAACCTTTTCACTTTAAAAGTAAAGGTTGTTTCATCCCACCTTAAGGTTGTAGAGAAATGAATTGTTTGAGACCCCAGTTTTCTGTGGGCCAGCATCATGAGGCCAGTGCCCATCGCCTTTCCCTCACTGCTGTACCTTTCCTAACCCATGGGTGAGGTACCCATTCTCAGCTGGGACAAGTGGTGGTGGTGGTGGTGGGGGGGGGGGGGGGGGG
>SMGT01001151.1:530330-548671 GCA_004794575.1 Lanistes nyassanus | reverse complement strand
GGGGGGGGGGGGGGGGGGGGGGGGGGGGGGGGGGGGGGGGGGGGGATGTGGTGCGATGTGTGGATATCAATCCAGCATAGTGGGGTTCTGAGGCTAGTGCTCTAATCGCTCGGCCCTCTGCTTCCCCAAATATGATTCGAAATACAAATACAATTTAAAATAGTTCTTCACTCTTTAATCTCCTTGAATTCCTAACTTCCATCTTAAGAGGACATTGATTATCAACATGAGTCCTATAAGAACCATCTTACTGAATTAATGTATCTTGTGTGCTATTTTAAGATGCTAATAATACTTAGTACACCCATATGGTAAGAATAATTTCAGTACGACAGCAGTTTTCAGCTTGTCAAGTCACATGGCTCTTCTTTAGAATGGCTTTAAATGTCCTTAAGAACACTCTTCTGTTAATTTTTGTAGTTACTCATTGGTGTGTTCACAGCGATACAGCAACTGCAGTTGTGTGGACTACCAGCTGACATCTCAGGATGGTGGCCAGTGGATGGCTGAGAAGGGAAAGTGTCAGAGTACCTGCTCCTGGTTACCATTGTTCTTGGTCCTGTTTGGGCTGGTCATGATTGGTGTCTTCATTACCTCAATGCCAGCACTTGCAGCCTCACTCAGGTGATTAGCACAAGACTGTTACACAATGACGCTTGTGCTCAAAGCCTCAAAATCTGTTACCCCTCATTTCAGGAGTAAAATTCATCTGATCTGAATAAAAATTCTGCTATAATTTAGCATGGTTATCGCTAAATTCTGTGGCACATGTATAATGATCTAGTGATAATCCCAAATATCTGTGCACATCAACTTTCAGAGTTGCAATTTAAATTTTGTTGTTTATTGATTTAGTTTGCTTGTCAGGTTGTGGGAGGTGGAGGTTGAGGACAAGAGGAGAAAGAGTGAAACCTGCATGATCAGACAGACATTTCAGTTACAGAGTTTTCCTAGATGACAGATTTCCCTTCATAGGTTCCATATTTCGTACATCACCATATGTTGTTGTAGTAATAATAATAATAATGATGATGATGATGGCGACTTATGGTATTTAACCTCATTGGAGCTCTCACCGCTTACAAAAGGAAGCTTTACAAAATAAACATCTAAGCAAAATGCAAGCATCTCACACATACTAACGCGTTCATTAAGGACAGTGTGACTGATAATTAGAAGAAAGAAATGGCAGACAACAGTCAGTAAGATAGAGCAAACAAGTGGGATTTAAGATGGAATTTGAAGGTGGAGATGCTGTCTGCACAGTGGATAGACGAGGGGAGCTTGTTCCAGACAGTAGGTCCTAATTATGACAGAGACCGCTGACCAACAGATTTCTTTTGCACATTGTGTGTCACAAAAATACATCTGTCATTAGCAGAGCAAAGCAACCTTGTTGGGACATAAAACTGAAAGAGTTCACTCACATAGTATTGGGGGGTGGGACCTGAGACAACACTAACAGATTGTAGCAATCTTATAGTCAATACACCGAGCTGCAGGCAGCAATGCAGGTTTCCAAGTAGGGGAGAAATGTGGTCACAGATTTTTTTTAAGGGTCAGGAGAGCAGCACAGTTAAGGATTCTTTGGAGTTTATCTATGTGTCTCCGAGGGATGCCAGCTAAAAGAGAATTGCAATAGTGAAGGCGGGATATAGAACCAAAGACATCACAAGAGTCTTTTTAGATTCTGTTAATGTCTGACAGAAGCAATCCTATGCAATTCAGTGTATTCTGCCTGACAAATTTTATCAGTGTGTGTTTTCATGGATAAGCAGCTGTCAAAAGTAACACCAAAGTTGCTGACAAAACAAGTGCAAGGAAGGGAAAGATAACAAATTAGTAATTTTAAAACAAAAACTGAAATGAAGTTTGCAGATGTCAAAGTCCTCCTTTTGAATGAGAGAGTCCTGGAAGGCACAGCCTAACTGGATGTGCTTTTCCTCACATCTGTAAATATGTGTGTATGTGAGAGAGAGAATGTGTGTAAAACATTGCATGAGTAGCTTGCTTCACTCCTTCAAAGCATGTACATTTGGATCTATTGCTTGTTGGGGTTTTGTTTTCACATAATTTACTCACTTATCAGTGTATTTTGCAATAGGTGTCTTCCACAGGAGAAACGATCTTTTGGACTGGGCATTCAGTGGATAATAGCAAGGTGTCTAGGCAAGTTTTACATTTTGTCTTTTAATCTTTCACTTGCCTTCCATATTACCATTCACTTGCATTTGTAGCTTGCAAACTTTGCAGTATCTGAAACATTGTACTTTTACAACAGTATGTTATTCAGCATGGTGTTATAAATGGAAACTGTCTTCCCTGTGGCTTTGGGTAAAACCCTGTAAGTTGTCTAGTGACGAAAAGCTTGAAAAACAGTGTACACAGTACATCCTACATTATAACTGTATTATAATATGAGTTAATGATCAAAATCTTGGATAGGGTTTGTAGGTGCCTTTGGCCACTCTTTGGCAGGAACAGTAGACATTCTGAGCATACAAAGTCCTAAGACATTAATTACTTTGTGAAATTTGTGTCTGTAGGATCCATCCCTGGTCCAATCCTCTTTGGGAAAGTCATTGATGTGACCTGCGTGTTGTGGCAGGACCGCTGTGGTGGAGAAGGTGCATGCTA
This sequence comes from Lanistes nyassanus, assembly GCA_004794575.1. Classification (NCBI taxonomy): domain Eukaryota; kingdom Metazoa; phylum Mollusca; class Gastropoda; order Architaenioglossa; family Ampullariidae; genus Lanistes; species Lanistes nyassanus. Next base: position 546,034 of record SMGT01001151.1, on the reverse strand, counting down.
TTTCTACAACAATATGCAAATGAGTTACAACTTGCTGGCCATTGGCCTTGTGTTCATCGTGCTTTCTGTAGTCTTTTTTGCATTGGCACTAGTGTTCTATCACACAAATCCAAGTATTGATGGACAACATGTACTGACAGTAACTGCCAATGGCAGTTCCATGCATTCCAGCATGACCACATTGACTTCGGTCCCTACGCCTGCTAGTACCCCAACCACAGAAGTCCCATTCTCCTCCATAGGTGATCAGTCTGTTGGGGACAGTGACCTTGTGACAGACACCGAAGGTCAGAACTGGCAGAAAAGCTACATTCCTACACACAACACGTAGCTTTATTTTCGTATCTTTATGTAATTCTTTCCTGGGATACACTGCATATTGTGATCTGAAATCTGTGTTGTGTTTGTATGCACACTTGCATTTGAGTATTCTGATGTCAGCATGAGCTTGGTGTTCTTGTACTGCAGAAAGAAAACTGAAAGAAGTGAAAGAACAATGTCAGTCTTTCTATTCTGCAAATTTGCAGTAGCTCAGTAAATGGTATTTTTCTTTTTGGCATTGGCAAGATCTATAAAATTACAACAAAACAGCTTTCACAGCAAGCAGTAGACAGTTAATAGTCAAAATGATAATATCTTGAGAAAACCTTGTCTTCCAAACATTTATTAATAGAAATGGTGTCAACACATCCTGGGAACTTTTTCTGACCTTTCTTTAGTGCCATTTGTTCATTCTGCTTTTGCTATTGCACCACAGTGACAGAGCCTTTTGTCAAGCACTACATGCAGGAAACACCTAACTTCAGTAAAGAAGACATTGAATCTACTTATATAATAAAAATACCCCATTCTGTTGTTACTGGTGTTTTATATGCCAGAAGATGGTTCGGTATTAAACCAATTTTATATTAGATTCAGATTTGACATATTATTGTTGCCATAATAGAAACTTCAGAGCAGCTGTAGTAAGCTTTTTTTTTAAGTACTCGATTATTTTTTTTTATGTGGAAATTCACTGATGTAGTGAACAACTATAAGCTGATATCATCTTTTCCAACTGATGTGCCTCAAGTACACTCTACTTTTGAAAAGATGGATAAAGACATTCCACTGCTGGTTGACAAGCTGTTGTGTTCAGCAAGAAAATCTCGCCAATAATTACTATGCACCATATTGCAACATGCTGTCTTGGAACAGTTTGCTTGTAAGTTGATAAATACCACATCATCGGATTTTGAGGGCAGTGTTCTGCACAGACCAAAGAGTGATGAGGACTATGATGCTGGGTGGTACTGGTAGGTGGTGGTGGTGGTGGTAGGTGGTGGTGGTGGTGGTGTCATTGTTGTGGTTGTCATCAGATCATGCATAACACAACTGGTAGCTAAGTCTGAGGGATTTTGTGTGTAGACTGATGATAAAAGGATACAGGTCAGGCAATTGTGGTTTAGCTGTATTACTGCAAATACAGTAAAGCCTCCCTGTTTAATATTAAGACCATCCCTATTACAACCTTCTCTTAGACAAGACCAACACTTTTTTCCACAGACATATGCTGGGTTACACCACTTTGTCACACTCCATCCAGACAATTAGCCTTTTTTGTATATTTGTGAAAGATATTATAATTTGCTAATGGGGGTGGGAAAGGATGTTAAAAAGTTTAAACTCGATTATAAATATTCTTTTTATGTGAATGTTATAATACAAGATCTGTCCATGGTTTCCTGTCAGAAATAGCATAACTAACATTTTATTTTGGTCTTGTGCTTTGTGAGACTTAATGCATTACATGTGCTTATTGTTAACATTTAAGATGAATGTGATTTTTGCATTTATATGTGCTTTAATGGCACATGCTTTGTGACATCTGTGGAGAAAGAAGGGTGGCTCATCATGAAAAGTTTAGTTACATAAGCCAAAACTGCAACAATCAAAGATTTCAGTGCTATGAAGAAAAATTTGGAAGGAAGAAATTTGCTTATTACATTATCGATTTACCACTGTAGGCTGTTTTATGTGGTTGAACTTAAGATGATAAGCTAAAAGGTTACCTTTGTCTTTGAGCTAATGATGATTGCTAAATTAGCCAAGTTTTTGAGATCTAAACCCTTAACACTGGAGCAATTTTGAAAATAATGAACGCGTAGCTATACTGTGAAAACTGCATGTCAGGCAGATATATATATAGAGAGAGAGCTACAATTCCATGATAAATCCAGCCTCACCTTTATAACAAGCCCTGATGATGGTGGGGTGTTGGGAGAAATACAACCATCTTCATTGGGAAGAACCTTTGACAATAAGAAGGGTACTTGTGAGGAAACAGCACATGGAGTCAGAGATCTGAACAGATCCAAATGCCTCAACAATTTAGAACAGTATAAGGTGGAGCTTGTACTGGCGATTGGCAGCACAGTGATGTGAGGCAGAGCCTGTACTGTCCATTGGCAGCAAAGATATCTTTACTTGTCAATTTTTCCAGCAATACATGCTAGCAGAACTATGTGGTCTGACAAAGGGGGCATAATGGACCAAACTGTGGCTCACATTTGGACCCAGGGCCTGGGCTGGGTTGTATGGATGTGTGTACATCCTCTCTGCTTGTAGAAGTCAAAACATGAGAAATACACATGGTAAATGGTCCTTAAAGCTGCTCTTATAACTAGAAAGTCCAATAAGAGTTCTCATACAAACCAGCCGAGACCCAGTTTTTGAAGATCACATTCTGATGGAGACTTGGACCAGGGTTTGTACACAATGTGGCATCCTCTAAACTATGCCCCATCAAACCCACTCCCACCAACTTTTTTAAAAATATATTTTTGGTCTATTTCTGCCAGTGCAGTTTCTTCAAGGAAGTAATTGAAATCATTTAGTTCCTTGATAATTTATGATCACAATGAAATCAAATGTTTATTAAAAATGAACGCTTCTTATATGTAAACAGGATTAAATCATTTTGAGCATTGCTGAATAATATTCATGCTCATATCAGTCTATTATATTGCTGAATATTTTTGGGAGTTGTCTTTTGTTATAGATTTTTAACATGATTTTTTTAATTATTAACAATTTGTAAAGAATCTTTCATATTTTTTTTGTTAAAGTTTAAAAAATGGATCTTTTGTCACTCACCATATGTAACGATACAAAATGTATTATCTGCAAAAGATAGCAGAAGACAGGCCAGGATGGCAGAGATAGTCGGAAGTTGCATCCCACATGTCCCCTGTATGAACTTCTAGGTCACCAGACTAAGATGAGATTATTTGCAAATACTGCTTTGTGGAGATGTGATAAGAACTAAAAGGTCACAGTTTGCCAGAACAGTTTCTAGGCATCAACATTTACATCTCAAAATCAAAATGAAATCTTTTGATTCAGACAACTGAGGTTTTATTTTTTGAAGTGAAGTTTATACAATGTGTGATGAGGCTGTACTTAATAATGTGATGTCAATGTTTGGTGTTGTGATGAAGTATGTGTGTTTTACATGTTCAAAACTAATTTTAAAAAAAGCATCATAAATGTTTACAAACTAGTTTGTTCTTAACAGAATGTTTCAATGTCACATGATTTTAGCTTAGGAAGGGTTTGACTGCCAGTGTTGTGAACCCGACAATTGTTCAGCATACTTCTTCTTGTTAATGAAGTTGTGAAAAATGTCTGTATATAGAATTGTCAAAGCCCAATTTCTACTTCTCCTGACAGCCAGTTCATCGACTCGCTTAATCCAATTTGCCCACTAGTGGGAGTCTTTCTCCTAACTGGAATGAGTTACTTTGCCCAAGAGCACAAATCTTGTCTACCTTGCCCAGCCAAGTCAGTCATCACAGATCATTGCTTCTGAAGATATGCTGAGACTTGCTGGCCAGGAGTTGACATGGTCACCAGTCCATTCTTCAATCGGTTAACCCACACAGCCCTCCGTGTGTGTGAGGGAGGGAGAGGGAGAAAGAAATAGCAGATGTGACTGAGTGAAGATGTCAGCTGACAGTCATTTTATTGTGATGTACGAGACCATGTAAGAGGTGATCAAGCGAGACAGATCACAAACTTTGGTGGCTGTCAGAATGACCCAACTAGTTTCTGCAACACCATATATGTGTGTGTTTAAAAAAAACTGTGAGGTTGGTGATCTTCGTATTCAACAGATCTACTCCGAAGATACTTTCTTTGATCTTTTAACATATTTTCACCACCTAGTCAATGAGGAAGCTAGGCAATGCCACCGGTGGATATTGGTGTGCCGTTGTGATGTGGAATAGTAGGGCAACACCTTAACCACAAATCAGACTGAATCGCCCCAGTGATACCCTGAAGATTTTTTCTTGAACACATTTTCTGGCTGATGGAATGCTTGGTCTGCTGCACACTCTGGTGTTTAAATCTATTGTATCAAGGAATTCTTGACAGAGAGGAACCACGTTCAAATTATTACATGATCAAGTGCATGTATTGTTGTCATTAACTAGAAATAACCAACAGGATATTAGGGTTGGATGTGCATAAAGGCTATAAAGACAAGGAAGCACATGCATGTGCACAAAAAAAATTAGGGTTGGAGTACACCTAGCCATTAGGATTTCCTCCCACTAGCCAAGTCACTTTGATTTGTTGCCACCCTTGCTGTCAGATGGCAGACCAATAGGCAAAATACTAATATTAGTAGGCCAAGTGTCTAAAGGGAGTGGGTGGTCAGGAAAAGTGAAGAATTGAACAAAATGACTGGCCCCTGTCTGGTGTTAAAATTATCTATATAATTTTTTTACAGATATTTTCTGTGCAAGTTTTTCACGGTGCTTTAGATTTTCATGCCGAAACAAACTCGCTGATGCAAATCAGTAGATATTCTGTTTCTGCTTTGCCATTTTAAGACTATGAGTTAGTATGAGAGCCCATGTGTCTGTGTATGTGCGAGTCCAAGTGAGTGAGAATTGTGTGTGTGTGTGCCTGCGCACATGCATTTATGTGAATGCCCATATCCGAGTGGCTGCACATTTACATCGTGTTGAAGGATGAACAGATGACTGGTCATAATGTGCAGACCTTCCTTACTTGTATTTTTCTCTCTCTCACACACATACCCACACACACACACACACAGAGTCTGCATGAACATTTTGAGGACATGCAGATATACAAGCATATTCATAAATCATATGTGTAACTTAAATGTGGTGAAATTACATTGTTGTGAAATGATGTTTTAATTAATATTGGTAAAACTGCACAAAAAACGTATGTTGAATATTATCGATGAACTGCTGACATTTTAGTTAAGATTAGAGAAAATCTAAATGCTATGTTAACTGTTACCCGAGGCATCACAAAACACTGACATCTTACCATTGTTGATATAAAGTTGTTGATAAATTTATTTCACATACTTAATTGTTTACAAATAAAAAGATCTATTAAATATTTTGTGAAATAATTTATTTTGTGAATGATCTTAAGCAGGCAGTAAATGATTTTGTGACAAATGCTGGCATTTGTTTCTTTGGGTTTGTATGCATGCAGGCATAAATGTATTCAAGTGTGTGTTGACTGAGTGCCTATGAGCAGACATGTATTTACATTTGTGAATGCATGTCTTGTCTGTGCTTGAGACAGAGAGATGGAAGGAATTATTACCAGCGAGTGGCGCAAAGCCCTACAAATAATGTTACAGGGGTCTAACCATAGATGACGTCAGCTGTGCAAATAGCTTCGGATTCTATCTGGAAGGATCGTGCAAATAGCCACTGCCTTAAAGTAAATTGTTTCTTCGTAAAATTGTCATCTTCGTAGGAAAAACATTGCGTTGTCCCAATGTAAATTTTACATTCTTACATCATAAGGCTTGTTTATAATTAAATCTTACAGCAGTGTTTGAAACGCCTAGACTATGATTATGAAACGACACGACGTCTTTGTCAGTTGTGCGCAAACACTCAACACTGAGCCAGGCGAAATGAGAGGGCTAGGGGATTTGCTTTCCTTCTTTTTGATGCAGTTGCTGGGAAGATAATATGTTGCTTTTGTGGCCAGGTATTCTAAAGAAACACGGTGCTTTAAACAACATTCTTTCTTTTAACCGTGCGTAAAAGATATCACCCTTTCTAACGCAGGATTACGTCTTAAAGGGAGACAACTTTCAGTCTCAAACCAGGGGTTCATGACGCGTTGTTTCCCTCAGTGGTCTCTGTGCGAAATGTTCGGGGTTTTAAGCTCCCGACATTCTAGCTAGGAAATGCAAACGTGACAAAAACTGGAAAAACAGAAACCAACAGGGCCAGTTACAATAGTCAGGTAGTACCTGTCTGCCGTTCTGTATGTGCTACTGGTAAGGGCGGGGAAACGGACGGTCAGTATCCTGGTGCGGAAAGTCTAGCTCAATTTTTTTTTTGTAGTGCGTCTTGGTAACGGCAGAAGTGATCTTCGCATATCCTGCTCCCCTATCGAAATATAACTTTTAAAAAGTTACCTGAAAACATTTTTAAACCCCGCAAGGCCCTGTGCTGTTAATTAATAGTAGGATGCAGACAGAGTAATTCAGAGATTCTTGAAAACTGTGCCAGTACAGTAGAAAACACCACTCATGATTCATGCGATTAATCAATCCCAATTATTATGGAAGGTATTGTCTCAGTGCCTGCACTGCCATAGAATGTGTGTATATATATCCATGGTTACAAGTCTGCTACTTGCATTGGTAATGTCTTTTGCAAGTAGATAACTCTACAGTAATGGAATCAGCAATTGATGGGATGGGGGTGGGGAGGCTTTGGAAACTAAATTTATAGAATCATTCAGGTAAGGAAAGTCTTATTTTTCCAAAATTTTTATTAACGTGATATGTGAAAGAAATTTCTGTAGTACATAGTTACTAAATCATAGTTTTATTGTTCATATTTTTCTCAAAATTGTGCTCTTGCTCTGCAGTATGCTGCAAGGTCCATCTTCATCGGTCCCTGCCTTGTGTTATCCATCTCGATGTTATTCTTGGCAGACAGCTGCTGGTTTTTCAGAGCACATCCAAGCTATCTCCATCTCCTTTCTCTGTTGTTGTGAACGGGTTGAAATTTGCTTGTCAGAAGGTTTTTGACATATGGCCATTACTTGCAATGCATGTGATGGACTCATGTAGGTATCAAGTTTAAACAGTTTTGCTAGGGTTGGCATTGGTCATCTTCCAGCACGCTGATGTGAACTGTAGAATGTTTAGTTTGTTTGAAGCACCTTTTATTGGATTTCCCACATGGGTGGACCAGGGCAAGGAGTTGGATTGCTTCCTTTAGGCAAACACCTATCTCTTCTTTGAGGTCTGTATCCTGTGTAAACTTACTGCCTAAGCAGGTAAATTTATAACTTCTTCAAGTTCAATCTGCTGATCTTGATTGTCACTGCTGTCCCTGGTTATGTCTGGAGAGCAACATTGTTGGCCATGATTCTCTTTCAGTGTCTATATTTGTTCAAAGCAGTTTCTGTTGTTCTATGGTAGTAGTGCAGTGTTTTCAGCATCATCCATCAATATCTTCTGGTGCAGGGATTATTGTTGACTATATCCCTGCAATTTTTCCCTTCTATTGTTCTCTTCATGATACACTCCATGTCCGCGACAAACAGAAGAGGTGAAAAGGTTCATCCTTCTTTTCAGATAATGAAACTGTCAGTTCATGACATTATTAGCACTTGACTTTACATCTGAAATCATGGTTGATTTTTTAAAACAGTTCTGACCAGCTTTTCAGGTATGTTTTTTGTGATTCTCCACAAGGATTCATGGTGTAAATTGTCAAAAGGTTTCTCAAACTCAGCGAACATTACACACAACTGCTGCTTCATCCTTTTGTCAAGGTCTGTCCCAGTACAAAAGTCAAATCTGCTTGTTGCTAAAATAAAAGGTAAAGGTTGTTCAGTGACCTGTTTTAGGTTGTAGGGGAGTGGGGGTGACTGAGACCCACACATTTCTGTGGGCCAGCATCATGAGGGCAGTGGCCATCGCCACTCCCCTGCTGCCTTATCTTCCCTGACCCATGGGTCAGGTACTTATTCTCAGCTGGGTGAAATGGGGGAGTGTGAAGCAGCCCACGGGTATCAAAGCAGCACCTTCGGGTTTGGAGACCAGTACTCTAAACACTCGGCCATATGCTTCCTTGTTGCTAGATTATCTATTTCACATTCATTAAATGTTCAAGAAGAGCAAACAAATGAATGCTGGTTGGAATATCACATGTAACAAGGAAACTAAGCCAAGCTAAATAGTAGGACAGAGAAAGCATGTCGGCCATTGCCCCTTTATCAAGACACAGCGCGTAACACTATGTGAAATGTAAAACAGGAGAAGGAAAAGACAGATAAGGAAGATAAAAGACTTATCTCGAATTCAAATTGGCCACCACTTATAAGGCATGCATCACTTCCTCTTTCTGTGCATGCCTTCCAAGTGGTGACCATTGAAATCAAGATAAGTCTTGGATATTTTTTTATTTCACTGCATTGTATTGTGTCCTGAAGAAAGGTAATGCCCCAAAACTTTGGCTTGCTTTGTTCTAGTGGTTAGCTTCATCCATTTTCTTTGTCGAAATGTTTTCACACAAATCTAATGAACATCCCATCACTCTTAATATCTTTCATTCCCGTTCTGAGAGACCTAAGGTTACAAAAGAGTTTGCTTAACATTCTTAAGTCCTTGTGTATGGATGAAATTACAATTCCCAACTGTTATGTGTTTGTATATGCTTACATGTGCACATTCATTCATATGTATGCACCACTATCTGTTGCAGAGAAAAAAACCTGAGCCTAATTATGGATGTGAGTCAGACATATTTTTATGACCAGTCAAAGCCAAGGTCAGGGCGGGATCCTCTTATGTCCTACATTTCCATGGCTGCACGATTTGGTGAAGTAGACACACTGCAAAAACTACTGCAGGAGGCACTGGCAGCTGATGAAACCTTTTTGAGCTCCCCTACTGTGGGCTTGGTGCTGAAGCGAGCCACACAGGGGGGACAGGTAGGGGCATTGCGGTGTCTGCTTGCAGCTGGCGCGGATGTCAACACCAAGTTCAAAGGAGCAACAGTGCTGCACGAAGCTGTCAAATTGAACAACCTGCAGGTGCTCCATTTCCTGCTTGCTGTAGACAGCTTACATCGAGACACCCTGAGCCTGGCACAGAAGACAGCCTTGATGGAGGCAGCATGCAGAGGAAGAGTGCAGTGCCTGGCTGCTCTCCTGGAGGCTGGTTGTGAGGTGCACACTCGCAATGCCCGCGGGCTGACTGCTATTCACTACTGCTTGCTGCCAAGTATTGGTACCATTGATGCAGACGATATGGTGGCATGTCTAGAATTGTTGTACAATGCAGGTGCCAACATGGATGTTCAGGATAACTGTGGTAACACACCTTTACATGTTGCTATAGCTACTGAAAACTTTGAAGCAATTGTGTGGCTTATAAAACAAAACTGCAGACTGGACCTAGAGGCTAGACCACCAGATCTGGCACCAGGTGTCTTCAGCTGCTTGCAGGGCAGGGTGTCTTTGACGCCTCTGCTTCTAGCACTTCACTTTTCCAATCGCCGTGTGGTGCAGTTGATAGTTGCATGCGGATGTGGATATTATGGATTGAGCTGGGTCCTTCCATATATCCAGCAGTACACACTACTTCATGACTTCTTGCAGCAGGCATTGAGCACTCCTGCTTCTCTGCAGGCAAGCTGCCGACAGATGATTCGCAAATGCATCAACAGAGACCTATTGAAGAAGGTAGAACAAATGACATTTGTGCCACAGAGCATCCAAAGGTACATTCTGTGCTGTGATGAGCTAGAGACTCTGTAATGCTAGAGTAAACCAGAACTAGGACTCGTTTACATCCACAGATTCTTATATACATTTTGTGATGTCCCCATGATTACCATGCCGGTATTGTTGCTGTTGGTGAATGTGGCTTCAGCTAATATTAACGGGGACATGACTTAAATATTAGAATTTAGAGAGATTCACATGAAGTATTGCTGTTAGATTTGGTTTTCTGGTCTTTGAGATTTTTTTTGGGGGGGGGGGGGGTGCGGGGGAGTCCTCCTGTATGAGCAGTATTGCTACACTGGGAGGAGGAGTTTCAACTGACAAATTGAACTCTTTCGAGTTTGTGTTTACAGTAATACACATTTTTGAATTGCACATGTAAGGGAAAGAGTCCAACTCAAGAGTACTTATCCCTTACAGTGCGATGGGCCACAACAGTCGAGTGCAGTACAATTTTAAGCATGACTTGGGAATTTCATTATGTCCAGCAGTGTAAGGGTTAAAATGTACTCCTCACTGACTCATTTCAAATCCAAGACTATTCATGCTGGCTGTAGCAGCATTTCTTTTATTGATTTTGCATTATTCTCAACCAAAAGAAAAGTTTTGCAATGGTGACCGAGTGTGGATGTGGTATTAAAGTTCTAGTTTTGTGTGGTTGTTATGGTCGTAAGTTGGGTCTGAGGGGTTAGTGTTCATATTGGTGAAACCAGTAATTTTTTGATGGTTGCAAGTTGTGTGGAAAGTGTATTGTATACTTATAACTAAGGTCATATATTGTGGGTCACCAGTAGCAGGATTATACTATATAGTCCAAATGACCTACTGCTGTGTTCCTATTGTATTGTCAAAGAGGGGAGTCACATTTCTAATTGTAAAGCCCTTAAAGGGCTGGAATTAAGCGGTTGCCAGTTGCCAGTTGCCAATGACCCCCAGACATTGTATCAGGCAACCTCATCTTTCATCCAGACTCGCCCAGTTGGCAGCCTAAATTTTGGCCAGCTCTTCCAAAAGCCAGAATTTGGTGCACCCCCCCCCCCCACACACACACGCACACCTTCCCCTTTTTATCAAAGAGGGGACACTTAAAATCTCATATAGCCCGGGTTACAGGACATCATCATAGCTGGGCTGCGTCCTGCAGTCAAGCAGGGCAGGGGCATGGTTCCCCCTCCCCACTCCAGCGGGGGTGGCTGATGCACCTCCATCTCCCCTTTAGTCTTCTTTCCTACTTGTGAGGTATGGGGCCTTGGCCCCTCCCCCTTGGTGGCCTATGTTCTGACCAGCCTGGACAATAGATTTGATGACACCTACTCTGGTTTTCTGCAAGCAACATCTATTGTGAATATCTCTTCCTGGCCAACAAAGGAGCACCAGAATGTGGATAGCATTGTGGAGTTTATAAACTGGGAACATGATCTCTTACAGTAAAGTGCACAGTGTATCTGCATCTCGCATTCAGTTGCTTTGCTTCCTGAGGCTCACCTTCCAGTATTTCCTCCCACCCCTGAGCCAGTTTGGTGCCATTCTATGATTTTCTCTGATGGCAGTGCGACCTCTTATCTCTATTGAACACAAGACCATGCTCTCCCCTTCCCCTTCATTCTCCATTTTCACTGTTGGCTCCATGTTAGCCCAGCTGTCAGGAATTAGACCTGGGGCAGGTAGGATTGAGGTAGGACATTGATGTGACAGTTTGACGTCATGCACTTGTAAATCAGTCTGGCATATCTTCTGGAGTTCAGGGTCCTGAGTTAAAGTTGGTTGGTTGGTATTGGTTAAAGTCCCGTGGCAGAGGATCACTGCAGGGTGTGTGGAGAGAAAGTGGAATAATAAAAAAACCAGACAGGTGACCCCAAACTTGCCAGGTGGTAGCCCAGCTGACAACTGCCTCAAGTTTAATTCCAGCCGTCGCTCAGGCTTTTCATACCAAAGTTGGTGTTTTCACTGTGTGCAGCCTGACTGGTGGTTAAAACTTTTATCTTCCCAGATGATACCTGGTGACTGCCCTTCATGCTACACATCATCTCATTAAATATTTGCAATGACCTGCATGGTCAGATGTTTTTGTTACTCTAGAAGTGCATGGTTTTATTTCATTGTTTCTTGAAGACTGATTTCTTCACCTGCACACTTTTGACTGGTTTGCTGTTTGCATTGCTTTTGCCATATTTTGTATGCAGATTTTGCCAAAACATAAATAGCATGAAATACTTGTAAAATTCAAGATAATTTATTAAATTTCTATTTTGCATCTTAAAAACAGCGTTTTGGTTCATATCATATCCTTTTGTGGTCTTGGGTTTTCTTTAAAATCGAATATACTGTCTCTTTCTCTCTTCCCCCTCTCTCTATTACTAGTATAAGGACAAAGAGACTCGAGTAAAATTTGCCTTTCTGATGTCAGGATTAATTCAGAACTACCAAATACTGTACCATTATGCCCTTTTCTTATAATCATGAATATTCTGATATAGAGAATGATGCATAGATATTATTTCATTCTTCCTTTTGTGATGGGCGCAGCCATCACTGAGACGGTTTTGGCCATCACGCTCACAGCCACAACGTGCGCCGGGGGCGGTATGGGTCGAGTACTGCCAGCGAACCGTGGCTGTGACGCACTGTCATCTTACAACGTGTTGTGCTAGGCTCACTCTCTTTAAACACCTCAGAGTAGTGGTGAAGCGAGGAGAGACGCAGTACAATGTAATGCGCCACGTCACGAGAGCCGGAACTGGGCAGTACAGGCAGGGAGGTGGGCAGAAGAGAAGGTGTGCAGCAGCAGCAGTGGCCTCAAATAAACATGTAGAAGGCCTGTGACGAAGTCTTTTCTTTGGTTTGAAGAGAGAGAGAGAGAAGAAAGTTTACAGGAGCGAACCCGCTCCATCAGACTTTGTTTAAAAGCTGTCATTAAACAAAGCTTCGAAAACTTTTATAAAAATATGCAACCTCCCCAGGAATAGTATACCCAAAGAAAAATAATAGTGAACCGGTGTGTCTCTATTACTTTGCTCCTAAAATCAGATAGCAGATTGTCCTTGTGGCACTTTGATCCACATGAATGACATGATCCACCAAACTGATGGTATGTTCGCGTGTGGTATCCAGCATGAACTGGACCTGAAAAATTATCTCAGCTTTTGGCTGGAGTTTTGTTTTCTAAGATTTGTATTTGCACTTTCCCATGTGGGGTGGCCCATAGCATAGTGGGGAAAGACAAGCATGCTGCCAGTCCAGAAGACTGTGGATTTGAATTCTTTATGCAGCATATTGTTGGGAATTTTTTCTCTTTGAGAAACCCCCTTCCCCACCCGTTACAAGATAGCAGCATCGTGCCCAGGAATGTTAACTCAAACCTGGACACCAAGGCAGCAGCCCTTCCAGTAAGTCTTCTGCTTTTGCATGCACCATAACTACACTCAAATGACTTCCCGGCTCTTTTGATAAGGCACTACCCAAGTTAAATTTATATCCCATGTCCCTTTTAGCAGAGCTGCCAACCCCGTTCAGCACTCAGCAAGATTTTGAATTTGAAGAAATGCGCTTTCCCTGAAAGTCAATCGCGGCTTCTGATTGGGTCTCGGAAAAGAGACAAGCTGGATTGGCTAATCAAATCTCGCGATACATCCCTAGTAGAAGTAGGGAAGGTGGGGTTNNGGGGGGGGGGGGGGGGGGGGGGGGGGGGGGTTTCAGTTACTCTAGATAAACAGCTGTTCTGTGCTGCTTTTCGCTATGTTCGACAACCGTAATTTCCGAGATTTCTTTTGACGGAAAAAAATCGATCTGAACGGAAGACTGTAAGAATTCATCTTGATCATAAAAAATTATGGCAAAACTGTAAGGGTTGGCAGCTCTGCTTTTAGTGATACAATACAAATTGTATCACTGTCTTTGAATCTTGCAACCAGGGGTTCTTACCTCCCTCTTGGCATCTCTGATTAATTTTGAGTGAACTCCCTAAACACCCAACTTATTTGACAAGCCTATCTAGGATTCATGTTTGTCAACTAGACACGACTTTTCATAAGTGAGGGCACTTCAGAGCCGACATTTGTGGAATTGCAGAGCAGGCTTCAGGTGCCACCTTTTCAGACACATGGAGACCTCTGGAACCAAGCAGGCATTTCAGGAATCCAATATTACACCATAGGCTTACCAGCAGTCCTATGTTGAGCCATACCAGACTTCTCCACAAGACAAAAGCAATCCCCATGTGCTTGTAGATTTAACAAAGATGGGTACACTTTGGAAATTTGTCTAGTCTATCATGATGGCAACCGTCATGATTTGGACTTGATATTAATCTTGGCAGGAAAAGGTGCATCCTAGTTTCTAAAATTAAGCATGAGAAAGAATATTTAGGAAAACTTTGAGTCATTTTATTGTTCATGAAGTCACTTGTACAATTACCACCTTGATTTATAAACTTTCTAGGCCTGTGAAAGTAAAGGGACTCATAAAACATTGATTAGAAGAGGACTGCCAGGTAAATTTTTTCCCTAGTCTATCAGCTCCCTACTCTTAAGTGTTCAAAAATCTGACTTTACTAGAAGATCCACAATTTGTATGGACCCTACACATGGACAATTTGAGAACTGTACAGGGATACTGTCTTTCAAAAAGTTTGTACTGCAATCTTCATCCTTAATACTTATGGCAAATAAAACTTTTCCTGATCTTTAATGGTTGCCATGTTTAACAGATTGGATGAAAGCTGAAGGACACAACACAAATTATAGTATTCCTACAGAGAGTGAGCTATGTAGACAGCCGAGGATGTATTTCAATGAAAAGCCATTTATAAACTAGCTATCTGACCATAATCTTTATTTCCAGTTCAATATGTTGTGACCCCCCCCCACCCCAATGTTTTAGACATGCTACAATTTTGATTCAATGGGGAATTTTCCATGGCGTCCCGCACCTTCTGCGAATCTTGTGGCACCTGCAAATAACATGAAAATAGGTTGGCACATGTACCATTTAACTACAATCAAAACTGGAAATGAAGGTTCAGAAATTTCAGCTGAATCTTTCCCTAAATTTCTTTTCACATGCTCCTGAAAATTTTGTGCAGGGAGTGGGTGGGGAGGGAAAGAGGTAGAATCATACACATACATGTACCTCCTCTCATAAAACCTCTATCAACAATCCCTTTGCTTGTGGTGGCTCTGCAAGATCCATGCTCAGAACTCAAACATGTATCTCCAATCCTCGTAATCTGCTTAACAAACCTTCCTCCAATAACAGATCAACTGTTGGAGATATGATCACAATGCTGGTCACCCACTTGAAAGACTTTTGCTATCTGGTGTATGTGCCAACACGCATTTCATAAATATTTACAATTATTTTTAGTGAAATTACAAAATACAAAAGACAAAAGGAACTGAAAAATCAAGAACAAAATCTGATTAAGAACAAGGATATGTTTCACAATCGACAAGAACATGGCTAATGTCCACACTGCACTTAAAACATGATCACAATCAACAATAATAACAATGTTTTAAAAGTAGCAAGAGAACCAGTCATAACATCAATATGAACAAGATTATAAGTGCTACCTGCTACAACAAAAATACGATCACAGTGCCAACCAAATCAACTAGGTGAAGTACAAATAGATTGGTGTGGTATATGAAAAGAACTGACACTTGTGACAGCATCAAGACCATGTGCTCTGGAAGAAGCTGAATGACTAGAGTGATAAAACTTGTCTGGAGTGGCAGGACACACTCAGACAGACTTCACTGTTTTGTTCTGTTGTATTTATGCTGATTGTCACATTACGGAAGGTTTTTCTACAGCGCTATGGTTCAACTATGTGTTGTTTCCATTTTTGTCTTTCACATAACTGCGGAATCTTTCATTCAAGAGAAAGTGATGCAATAATCATACGT
>SMGT01001151.1:487112-529659 GCA_004794575.1 Lanistes nyassanus | reverse complement strand
TGCAACAGACTACTTGCATCTGGCACCCAACTCTAGACATCTATGATTAGGCCAAAGACAGCGAACAACCAAAAGAAACCTGTTCATTCTCATCCCTTCAGGTTCTGTCACAACACAGATTGCATCAAGTGCACAGCAGAAAAATCACTAATGAGTGACAGGAGCAGCAGAACTGACAAAGACGAATAAAATCATGTACACATGCTGGAGCATGCACCCCATAAACAGAAAACGAAGAGGAAAAAAGATTTTGTCTTTTGTTATAAAATGTGCTTTGATGAAAGAAAGTGCTTCTCAGGGAAGGCATGTCTGGAAGACGTTAGCCACTGTCATAATAAGAAATGACACCTAAAAGTTTCGCTTACCACCATACCAGGCTCAATCAATAAAAAGAACACAGTATACCACGTTGCTTCTTTTTACTGTAACGAAAGGGCAAAATCAGCAGATGACAATCACCAGTTCCTGTTGCCACTACTCTGTTGGCCAATCCGATCTCCAAAGCTTCTTTGGCAGACACGGGTCGCCCAGTCAAAACAAGGTCGAGGGCTCTGGACAGTCCAATAAGGGCAGGTAGCCTCACGGTGCCTCCATCAATTAAAGGTACACCTTATGACAATGACCATCCTGTCTTAAGTAAGTTGGAAAATAACTGATTCTTATTCATGTCTAATTTACCCATCAACATATCTCCACATATATAGGTGATAATTTTGGAGATTGATCAAAACTATGAACATACCCTCATCCACAATTGACACCAATGGTATTCCATGCAAGATGTAACAGTTAACAAACAGTCTCATTATAAATGAAACAACAGTACTGGAGTGTTTCAGAGGTGGTGCTTCTACCAGAATGTAATTTGATTGTCAGTTGATATGGTTCATTACAAAATTCTGAATTGTAAAATTTGAGTGATTTATCTTTTTGTTAACACAATAAAAAAAAGTACACAAAGATGTTAAAACACTGATGGCAACAGATTAAATGAAGAACCCAATTAACACACGCTTTCAACTCTTCTATTGTGTGTGGCCAGGACACCACAAATATATCCATATAAACAGAATTCTGAGCTTCACATCTGGTCAGATAAGGATGTCATCATCTTAAAAGTTCTGTCATGTAAACAATAGGGTTATTTGTTCACATTTTATGAATTTTTTCTCGTAAAGAACTAACTTAAATCCACCGGTCTGAAAAAAGATGGTACATGTGCTATATTAGAACTGTATTTCTAATTACTAGAGCACCTGAAGTATGCTGTTGCTGAGCTGAAAATGTTTCCCAACAATCTCTGATATATTACTGAATGGTACAAAGTTCCTTAACAAGAGTAAATGGATTATTCAAAAACATCAATCAGGCTGAGGTCTACAACATAATTACTATTTTAATGGGTAAATTTTTCACTATATTCCTAATTATCACCTGCAATATGCTGGCAAAGTGTTCTGTTTGCTAATACATCTCCAGCCTATGTTTAACAATCAGTTGTCTGCTATATCTAAAAACAGAGAAAAAGCAGATAAAACTGAATCAATGATGCTTACCAAAGCGTCTGCAGAAGACTCCCATGATGGCCGACTCTTCTACCACCCTCAGGTCACACAGGAGTGCCAGCTCTAAGCCCCCTGCTACAGCATAACCATCTATGGCAGCAATGACAGGCTTACTGAATGTCATCCGTGAGGGACCCTGCAGCAGGGTTTCGCAACACTTGTCAGCACATTCTTAGTCTTGGCACTACAAAGCAAATAAATGGTAAGAAACACATTTCTAATCAGCAAGCTGAGAGGCCGGTGGGAAAGACACTGCCAATAGTTGAACCGAACTCACCAAACAAGTTAAACCTGAGTTTTATAGAAACGTGGCAGAGAACAGTACTAGAAATCAGAATATCACAGCTATTACAAAAGTACCAGACAAAAGCATGTACCAAACTAAGCATTTGGAACATACATTAAAGGTTAAATGTAGCATGCAGTCAGCTTTCCATTTTGTATGGGAATGTAATAACTTGTTCCCATTTACATCATTATGTACTCTGTATCTTTCACTCACAGTTTGCTTAATTCTAATAAGACGACTTTTACAATACAATGGAAACACATTCTGTTTTGATTTCTTGCTCTGTGTGTGTTGGTTGGTTGTTTACTATTTTACACCCTTTCGTAAACAAAGGTTATATCAGGAGGGTGTTGCTTAGACAATGTGATGCCACACATGAGACTGCTATTGCAGCACAGGCTTCACTCACACCCTGTCATATTATACTGACACCGGGCCAACCAGTCCTAGTACTGTTCTCTATGGTGCTAAGCATCTGGCAGGCAGCTACTAGATTGCCAATTTTAAAGTCTTAGGGCACAAACTACCAAGCTTCTGCCTCAGAAACAGACACCTTAACCGCTAGGCTACCCATGTGTGAACGCGCATGTGTGTGTGCGCGCGCATGCACGTGCGCCTGTGGGCCCTGTGGGCTGTGAATGAGGTTTATCAGCTGTTCACAATACAGGATCAGAGAACACCCTCACCATAACAGCTCTTGTTCCTGAGGTTGGGTTTGGATAAGAAAAGGGGTCCATTTCACCCTTTGCCAAAGCCTTCAAGTCGAAGCCAGCACAAAAACATCCACCTGCAGCACAAAAGCATGGAAACCGTCACTGTGTATCACTATGAGTAAGTTTTTTCTTTTTCTGCAACTGTGAATATTTTTCACAAATAATCATAAAAATACAAGAAGACATGTGGGCAGAAGATATTAACATATACTAAGATGAAAATGTACACGACAAATGGAACAGGTCCAAACTATCTCCCTTTCATTTTTTTTTTCTCAAGTCACTTTTGATTTTATAGTCCAAAGTGGTTTATGATGCAAGCTGCTAAATGATAGAATAGGGGCTGTGATGGATTAATACGCAGTGGCCCTCAAACAGTCTCTAACAAACTGTACCAACTGGCAAGACCTACAGCTTTTAAAATAACAAGAGAATTCCCCCCCCCCCCACCCATCCTCAACATGTCTCAGTGATGCTATGCTTTTCTGAGTCAAATGTTCCATGATTATTGGAAATAAACTTTAGCTGAAGAATATCTTTCAGCCAGAACATGAATGTTTCAGTGTAATAACCACACCGGCCAGCCTTTCCTGGCCAAAATTTGATCCAGTGTCTGCTTTTGTATAGCAGATCTAGCAGTCACAGTTCTAGGTACCTTTGCCATGCAGCACAGCCACCAGTGCATCTTCATCACGCTCAAAGTTACTGAAGGCTGCGGCAAGCTGTTCAGCTGTGGCTGGATTCACACAGTTCCGTACATCTGGTCTGTTTATACCTATTGTCATCACTTTCCCTAATTTTTCCACCACAACTAAGTCTGCAAAATAAGAAAGATTGATTCATTGGATATGGAGGTGACACTCTTTACAGCAGGAAGTCTTTTGTTTCAAAAACTATGAAACACATTCTAGCATAAAGAATGATACATAAGAGCACTTTCTGGCACTGTGAGAGGGCTACAAAAAATGCTTTCTGGCACAGCAAAAGCTACAGAAAGCATGTATAGAACAGTAAAAGGTACAAAATGTTTCCTCCAGAACATTTTGAACAAGCTGAATTCTAGGTCAGAATATTCCAGAATAAGACAAGGAAGGTGAAATAGATCACACAAGTTAAATTGGGAGAGACCTGATCCATATACATGTATTATGTGTACATATAGGCAAGAAATGTTGCCACCCTGTATGAGAAGTATAGCTAAGACCTGTCACGTAGTTTTGTGTCCTTGTCATAGGACTATGTCGTATGATTTAAAAAATGTTGAAAAATATGCGTCTGAACTATGAAAAATGTGTAGGACATGATGGGTCTAATAACTACATTGTCTGGCCCCACTAGCAAAAATACAATGCATTCTTTTCATCTCATTAAATTCTTACAAAATTCTAAACTCAAATTCAGGTAATGACTAGGTGGGATACTGGGATTCAGGGTTCCTTGATAATAAATGAGGATTTGTATACATTTCTGATTTGAAAAAAAAAATACACATACAGCTGGAAATATCTCCACACCCTTTCAGATTCAGACCAAACATGACAGAAGTTGCTGGAAATTTTACTATAAGTGATCAATGGAGATGATTGTTTACCCATGTAAACTGGACTGGGAAAGTTCCCAACACTTTAACTGGCCTGACAAGCTAGTAACTTTTCAAATAGCCCACTGAAATTTCCATGAAGAAAGGATTTTTGTTGTTGTTTCAACTTTACATACATTTTGGCAACATTCTGTCATCCTCTTATCTGCTCATACATCCACAGTCTTTCACATGCCCACTGGGACACCCTGACATCGAATAAACTTTATCCCATCCTTTCAGTCCTCTCTGATCATTTGTACAGTGCAGAACATGTCCCAAGAGATGACCCTGTCCTCTTGACTCCCGGAGACTGGCATAAGTTGACGGTGACACACTTTTATAAAGGTAAAAATAAGCACAGCAATAAGGCTGTTCAGCACATTTTAAGAGTAGTAGGCTTGAATTAGTTTAAAAGGGGTTGGTGTACTAGGAGAAAAGTGAAAACAAAATCACAGAACATTACAGGACTTCATTTATAATGGTAACCAAATTTTAAAACATGTTTACGGATGAATATCTTTTACAGAGGCAAGAATGACTTCAGGGGAATTAAAATGATAAAATTTGTTAAAGGAAGGGCATAAAAATGCTGCTGATGTATGCGACTCGAATTTCTTTTACAGAGGCAAGAATGACTTCAAGGGAATTAAAATGATAAAATTTGTTCAAAGGAAGAGCATAAAACTGTTGCTGATGTAAGCGACTCGAATGGGGGGAATACAACAAGATAACTGTTTGGGTTGAGTGGGGTAGGTATGTCCCAAATTCAGGCACCTGTACATCCCAGTCTCCCGCAGTCAACTTATGCCAGTTTCCTGTTATTTTACCATTAACTTTTTACACTGCTGTGATATGCCCTGCACTGCTGACAGTGTAATTCCACCCAGCCCCCACCCCCTAAACAAAACCATCTCTTGGCAACATATTTTTAAGACTTCAGGCAGAAATGAGTACAGGGAAGCCTCTCCATTTTAACCTTCAAAATCATGAAAAGGTTTGGTCTTATTTTTAGTTTGGGGGTCTAATTTGAAAGTTATGCTTCCTTCCATCAGTGATCCACATGCCGCTGCAATAAGCGTTCTGCAGTAGCACCCCACCCCCACCAAACAAAAAATACCTATCACCGGGCAGGGGAGGTCAGGGGAAGAGCTCGTGGTTTATGGTTTTAAAGGCCCAGAAAGATTTCTAGTGGCCATGGAACATCAGCCAATGAGCCAACTGCGTCTTTCAACATCCCTGTGTATACGCATTACTGCTGCTATGGAGATTACACATTCACTGATACAGTTATTGTTTGAGTTTGCAGTATCTCTACTTTGTATTCACACAGCATTGCTACTTAACTTTAGCCCTGACACGTCTCTTTCTAAAGATTAAGAGGGGGACAAATGACCAAAACTTATGAAAATCAAATTGTCTTGAGGTCAGTGATACCTATCAATACAAACTATAGCGACCGCCGCGATAATCATAATTTTCTTTCTTCTAAGTCTCTAACACTGTAGCAATAATACGGAATAATATTGCCATTCCCCCGTCGATTGGCAGTGATTATCGTCTCATGACGATCACGTTTCTCAGTGGTCAGGGGAGTGTAGAATGAAGGGAAGTGTTTCATCTCTGAGATTTAAAAGTATGCGATGAAAAAGTAGTAAGAAATAAAATATAATATCAGTTAATCACCTTCAGTTCCATTAACTTCAGCTGCAGTATTACATGTAGTTATAAAAGCAGTGTTTACATTTTTCTTTGTCATATACGAAACCAATCTACGTAAAGTCGCCATGATTTGATCATGTGACAAATTATTTTAAATTTATATAAACTTCATATGAATTTTAATTTCAAATATTTTAGTTTATAATGTTGCTATTGACAGAGATTCCTTTTAATATATAAAAATTCTTGTGGGTAATTTTATTCATTTCTCGTGCACTTTTACGTTAGCTTGGGAACGAAGAGAACAACATGGCGAATACAAGTACGGCGCTTACTGTTGGTGGTGATAGAACCACAGGCCAATCCGTTCGCACTCAGAATGGTTTGTGTTAGACTTTTTTAATTTATATTATCTAATCTGTTTTATATGTACAAGCTCTTTTCGTTACAGATAAAATCACAACTTTGTACATTTTTAGATCGGCAGAGAGAAGCCAAGAACTAACTCAAATCTTCACGTGGTCTCCTGCCGGTCTGGAATGTTCGATGATGCCGAATGAGGCTGTTAATGCACATTCGTGCAGGAAAATGTCTTATTTTTGGTGCATGTCCAGGATAGCTGTTAGTGATTCTTTAGAGTATCCACAGGTTTAGTCTAGACGTGAAAGGTGCACAAAAACTCCAAACTAATAGGCCGTGTAGTGTGGTTTATTATTCATTATTGTCCACAGCATTTTAATGAAATGTGTATATCATTAATATTTATTGTTGTCACTTTCCTAAGGCCCTGCGTTCTTCTATCCGCACGACTGCAGGTCGTGCGCTTTAGAGATGTTCTATCAGTACGACAGGGACAAGTCGTGCGCCTTCGGTGTACGTTCTTCTGGCCACACGACTCATGTAGCTAAAACTTGCAGTCGATGATTCCGAAATACGAGGCGTGGAAGTCTCGTGCTAGAGAAAATTTAAATGGAAAGTTATTTACGAAGTAAAATTTGAAAGCAGTCGCTGCCTTTTACAGGCTAGTAAAATGACAATTATGGGAGACCTAATGATCACCTGTGCATCCCCCCTCCCCGTGAGAGACAGAAATGTCATAATTGCAATCATAATCTCTCAGCACACCTCTATCCCCTCCCCCAACCCTAATAACCAGTTCACTAACCCTCAAATCTACACAAAGTTTTAAAATGTGGAGAGGAGAAAAAAGGATGGTGCAGGCATGAGTATTGAACCAGAACCTTCAATTTAAGGAGCCGTCTACAGTGTGGGTGTTAACTCTGCTGACTTTACCACTCCCGACAGAATGGCTCAACCAAAAACGTTCATTATAACAAGTTGCGTCTAATTGTCTTTGAACCAATTTAGAGAGTCACTTTACAGGCCACTGCCAAAATTTGAAACAGACTTGACAAATTAGGCATGTGTAATTTTAGCATCATAACATCGATCCCTAACCATACAACAACACCTGGTCATGCGGATAAGAGAATGTGGGTCACCAACAATGACTTGCATGAAAGTCATGTGGATAAAAGAGCTAAATAGGTGAACGATGTGTACAGTTGCAAATGTTTTGCTGATCTGAACATGCCTCCGGAGACAGACTAAGTAGTTGATCTAGAGATGGGATCCTAATACATGACCCACCCAATCAGTGATGATCACTGAGCATGCATTACTGGTATGCTACAGACTGCCAGACAGACAAGTGGAAATGTATTGTTACTTTGTCATGCACTTTGATGAACATGATTTTGGCTGTCGTCAGCAAATGTCAAATCTCAAAAATGATTTTTCTGTGTGCATACATGCATATCGACAGAGACATATATGCAGCCATATGAGCTTAGTTTGGATGAGTTGACTAGATGTTTGTGACAGACTAGAAGCAAGCTCTCATACTGCCACTCTTAGACCTAGAAAACAAGTTTTATTTTAATCCTTGTTTGCACAGTATTGAAAAAGAATCTGTGGTAATGGTTTTGGTACCTGTAGATGTTTTCATCCAGCATCATTTTGTGTTACAGTTTTGGCGGCATGTTCCATTGCCAACATCGTGAAAAGCAGTCTGGGACCTGTCGGTCTGGATAAAATGCTGGTTGACGATATAGGAGTAAGCTGCTGCTGTTGCTTTTTTCTTTTCAGTTAACTGATGTTGTTATTTCAAAATAAGCAACTTGGGGTAGTCACAAACACTTGTCCTAAGCTAAGGTTTTATTAAAGTTGATTTTAATTGGTTGATCCTTCAAAGGACAAACTCTTTCAGTCACAGCCCTGTGTTCTATAATCAGGGTTCGCACAAGTCTTTGAAATCCTGGAAAGCCTTTGAATTTTTAAGGGGGTGATTTCAAGTCTGTGAAAGTCTTTTAAATTTAAGCGAAATTGCAATTGTCTTTGAAATCTTGGTGATTGCTGCAAGTGTGCCTCACAAATGCTGGAAGAAATAATGTAATAAAAATTATATTTTAAAAAATTATTCAAGTCGAAGAATTGAGGATCGATGGTTCAAACACAGAGGTGCACAAGATGTTCGTCTGCTATTTTAACGCGAGTTGTCTCCCTTGCTGGAACGGGACGGTATTTTAATACTACATCCGTTTCAACAAAAATGGCGGGTTCACATAGAAACTGTATAATGTTTGTGCTTTACTGTCCTCATGTGTTGTGATAAACTAGTCCGAGACCCTTCAAACTCTTGTCTCAACTTAGGCATATTAAAGTTAAATAAGATAAGCCTACAGATATTTAGTGAATATTCTTCTTGTGTTTACAGTTTGCTTTGTTCACAATGCATGCTGTTTCCAAGATTCCTAGGAGCATGTTTTTGCACCTCCTAGACTGCTGCACTATATTTGGGAAAAGTTGGGAATTTTGTTATGAATTTCCTGTACGAACCCTGTATAATGGGTGTGTCCACCTTTGGCATGCAAATTCAGGATGTTAACGGGGAACATTTGAAGGTTAATAAAATCATTTAAGTTAAAAAAAAATATATATGTAGCTGGTATGTTTGGTTTTTAAATATGCAAAAAATGAATGCCTTAGATTGTGAAACAATCAGACAATAATGGATAAACCAGAAGGCTAGAAACAAATTCCAGCTAAGAATTGTGTTCAGTTCACACAAATACATGAATACATGAAGAGCCAAATACATAAATACATGAAGAGCCAACAGAAATGCTGGAAATTCATGGAGCAATCAGATTACTGTTGCTAGCTGATGTACAGATGAAACTTGGCAAAACAGTGCCCTTCTCAGAGATGTACCTTGCGCAAGGGACAACCACACCCAGTCTCCACTTGTCCTGTCATAGTGGTACGTGATGATAACTTTTTTTTTTGCTCTGTAACTTGCAGGATGTTACTATCACCAATGATGGTGCTACAATCCTCAAATTGTTGGAAGTGGAGCACCCTGCAGCTAAAGTGTTGGTGGAGCTAGCAGACCTGCAGGACCAGGAAGTTGGGGACGGAACCACAAGTGTAGTAGGTGCACCATTCTTTGAGTGCCAGATAGTTAGGCAGATGGCTGGTGTAGTGATTGCTGTGGGAGTTAAGGTGCAGTAACAAAGATTACAAGAATTAGGTGTTAGGATGCTGTCCTTGATTACTGATGATACTAAGAGGGAAGTGTTGCGTTGGCATAAAGTTTTTGTCAGATTGTGGCGTGTAGCTCTACTGGTAGAAAAATGGTGGTGTGGACTAATCCAGCTGCTGGTGATCTTTTAAAAAAAATCCTGTGCTTTGTACACCGATGGTGCATAAATTATATAGGACACAGATCATTTGTCTTATATTCAGATAGGTTGGTAGTTATATATCTTCAAACGGGATAAATTCAGCAAGCTTAGCTTCCAGGACCAATGTCTTACCTTTGAGTAAACCCCACACTTGGTGATACCTCATGACAGGTCAGGGCAGGCATTTCGAAGTGTGAAAAGGGTTTTATACACTGAGAGTGTCCAGTTTTGTATAATAAAGAAGTTATTAGTTACACCCTTGAAAATGTCACAACTTTACAATGGATTGTATAGTTTTATTAAAATTGCACCGCTGTTCATCAGAGTACTGAATCGAGTGGATATAGCCTGCTAATGTGTGTATAGGTATGAGCTGGAGATATTTTAGGTTGAAAGATGCTTTTCCCAATGTTGTGGTTTTTATCTGGGTATTGCATCAATAGTGCGCCCCTCCTGCGTTTGATTCTTTATGCTACTGGCTAACAGAAGTAAACTGTGCTATCTCATACTTGATTTTGCCAAA
The DNA here is from genome assembly GCA_004794575.1 of Lanistes nyassanus. NCBI lineage: Eukaryota > Metazoa > Mollusca > Gastropoda > Architaenioglossa > Ampullariidae > Lanistes > Lanistes nyassanus. Next base: position 519,582 of record SMGT01001151.1, on the reverse strand, counting down.
GTGGAATAAGATTTTAGACTAAAATACTGATGTTGGCCTTGTTTAGTGCTCTTCTGGGGATTCAAAGCTAGGCAGATCTTTATTATTGCAGGTGATAGTGGCTGCAGAACTGCTTAAAAATGCTGATGACCTTGTGAAGTGCAAGATCCACCCAACTTCCATCATCAGTGGCTATAGACTAGCATGCAAGTAGGTACCCGATATTACTGGGGAACATTAGAGCTGAAGATACCCGATATTACTGGGGAACATTAGAGCTGAAGATACCCGATATTACTGGGGAACATTAGAGCTGAAGATACCCGATATTACTGGGGAACATTAGAGCTGAAGATTCCTGCAGTTTTAGTCTTGATGTTTACAGCTGCCATAGGTCAAACATTAGCGATATTAAATATGGGGTGAGTTTAAAACCAGACCATGTATTCATAGCATAATACTGATAGTAAATAGAGTAAACATGTGGCATTTCTAATGTGCTTGCAGGAAGGGTTATAGTTTTGCTGTCTGGTGGGCTTGGACTTTACAGTAGGACTGTTGAGGACAGCTCTCTTCCCCCTACCCCCTTTTTATTTGTTTTTGATTTGTTCTGTGAGAGTAATTTTTGTGCTGTTCAGACCATGGGTAAAATGACTAACAACTGTTGTTGTCTGTTTAGAGAGGCAGTAAAGTATATTCAAGACCATCTGACCATTCCTGTGGATGAACTGGGACGTGATTGCATCATCAATGTGGCCAAGACAAGCATGTCCAGTAAAATAATAGGACCGTATCCTTGCACAGCATTACATGTACTGAGGTTGTTGGCATTGGTGGAACAATGATCAGTTGATTTCCGATGGAAAGTGGACCGAAATAGGTGTACTGGAGCCAAGAAATGCAGAAGCTGAGGGTGAAACCCAGCTGAATACATTGGCGTTTTCAAATATCCTGATTTTCCTCATTTGGAATGTCCAGAGTCTGAGCAGTTTCTTGCTTGGTTTTGCTTCATTGATAATATCAAGCACTGAAGACTGGCACAGAAGTTTAGAATCGTGTCAAATTGGTGACAACAATTCAGAATTCTTATTCTGGAAAAGTATCACCCATGATAAGTCATTAATTGCCACATAGTTAGTTCCAGACATCATCTGCTGTAAGCACCATTTTGCCTGAAATAATGGGATTTTCAGCTGGGCAGGATTTCCTGGACCAAAGTTTTCTGCAAGCATTTTCTGAAAACCTCCAGATCTCTGTTGTACATTTTGTAGTCTCCTACCTTTAAGATTTTTGTTTGTTAGATTAAGATTGTTAGTAAAGTATAAAGCCTTAACAGTTCTAGGGATTCGGACTTTTTTGCCAACATGGTGGTGGATGCAGCCATTGCAGTGAAAACATCTGATGGGAAAGGAGGATATCGCTATCCCATCAAAGCTGTTAATGTTTTAAAGGCACATGGCCGTAGCACTCGGGAATCAGTTCTGGTACATGGCTATGCTCTAAACTGTACAATAGCTGCACAAGGTAAGGCATATCAGTGATGTGTTGTACCTTAGTCTTAACCTTTTTGATTGTCTAGGATTGAATCCAAAGTTAAGTGATTTCCTCACCTACCCATTTTCATCTTGTGTTTCCATGCATATCCCTTGACATACAGGGCAGCAGCAAATGTTTCCCATACATGCTACACCATTATCAGCCACCAGTAACTATATAATAATTAGGTCTTTTATAAAATAAATGTGTAAAATCATTTGGAAGGAGCTTTTCTTGGTTGTCATCAGTTGAAATGAAAGCAGTCTCCTCCATTAGCTAGGACACATTCATGGCATCTGCTAGCGTGTATGCTTTGGACTTGGAGTAAATGTTGCCAGTGGGAGAAAATTTATGTAGGAAATTCTGAATTTTTAGAGTTTATGGGTAGCATATTAAACTGTGTAAGACAGCTAACAGTGACTACATGTTTGTTCACAATTTCAGTTAAATTTGAAATAAACCTAGGTTTTAGCCTGCCTTTCTTTTTTTTTTTTTTGCCTACAAAACATTCGAGAAGCCCTTTCTCATCTCTGCCATCATTCTGTTCCTCATCTTCTCCTTTTGTCACACCTCTTCCTTAATATTACCTTTTGAAATAGTTTGGATGAAGTTTAGAGACCAGCCACGCCCTGTCCTGAAGCTGTATTTTCACCCTGGAAAAAATGAGTAGATGAGGACGGTTTTTCTTGAGTTATTTATGGTGCAGGTATAGTATATTTTTTCCTCATTCCTGTTTCAGCTATGCCAAGGCGTATTGTGGATGCCAAGATTGCTTGTCTAGACTTCAGCCTGCAGAAAGCCAAAATGCACTTGGGTGTGCAGGTACTGATAGAGGACCCTACTAAGCTAGATGGTGTTCGCCAGAGGTGGGTTTTCTTTTCACTTTCGTAGCGTGCTGATGTTTTCCATGAAGGTGTAATTACTCCGATAGCAAGTTCATGGGTGCAGCTCTTCTGTTTGGGGAAAGAAAGTGGTCTTTAAAATCTTGCCGAGTGGAAAATCTGTTTGTATGTGTGTTGGTGGAGGTTAATTTGTAGTTGACAAAAGATTTTATGCGTATCAACAAGTCGTAGTTATGTATTTTATTTAAGCGTGCGTGGCAGATTATTAAAATGATAGATAGCAAATCTGGTTGCAGAAAGTTTTTGTGCACCTTTGCTGCCTGGATTTTTTTTTTGGTGGGGGGGGGGAGCGTTGAGGCAGCACCTATGTAATTTGCTGGTGTTCCTTAAAGAATCTTTGGTGCATACCAGAAGAGCCAGCTTGTCCTGATGGAAGACCAGAGTTTAAAAAAAATGGACCAAAAAAATTAGTGTATACATTTTAACTAAAAGCACTAAAGCACATGGTGCCCTGTGTGAATGGTAATGTTTGTCAGATCGCACATGCAAGTGGGCTTTCCTTGATTAATCGTTGGTTTGTTTTGCTGCTTGTCATTTGCCACGAACCAAAATGATTGTAAAAAATAACTGTTTTTAAGGAATGTAACACTCTTAGGGTTTCATATCTGGCTAGGTATGCAAAATTTCAATCCGACACAAATAACCATGTGCACCGAGAAAGTTTCTAAATACTTTCTGACAAATATTCTTAACCGCTTTTGTGTTCAAGCCATATTGATTTCCGTGAATTGCAAACTCCGGATTCATCGACCGCTTCACTTCTATAAACGATGAACTTTGCCATTATCATGACAGGATGGAAATACCCCATTTGAGAATTGTATACACCCAGAAATAATGAAAGCATGATTTTTTCTATGATGGAGTTTACATGTAAGGGGGGCTCGCCTAACAGGATTTTAGGGCACCAGTTTTATTAACAAGCTCATATAAATGTGTGGATTGCCAGTTGTATGTCACGTTAGAGGGGGGGGGGATAGTGTATGAGTATCAGGAGGCAGACAACAAAGAAAAATGATTGGTTATTGAAAATTTGTATAAGGCAGGGGGGTCGCCTATGGGGGGTGTGGGAGGAGGGTGTGTGTGTCATATCTCAGAGGGACTACTGTACTCGTGTAGTTTAACTCAAATTCTCTAGGTCCTTTTCCTTGTATGGAAAGCAATGCAACTTTATATAAAACTTATCCAGCTGTTGGGAATCGGGTTACGTGCTATTCTTCAACACAAAAGTCTACTAATCAAATTTGTAAGAATGGTTGATTCTCTTCTTGTGGTCTGGTTATAAGTTATATGCATAAAGCCTAGGGATCACAACTAAGCTAATGATAAGATTCAGTTAACATATAGCAGTCGTACTGTGTGCTTTCTTGATGTTTATGGTCCAGTGCATTGTACATTCAGAGAATCTGACATCACAAAGGAGCGGATCCAAAAAATACTGAGTACTGGTGCCAATGTCATCTTGACAACTGGCGGCATTGATGACCTTTGCCTGAAGTACTTTGTAGAGGCAGGTGCCATGGCTGTGCGCCGCTGCAAGAAGGCCGATTTGAAACGCATTGCCAAGGCTACTGGAGGTAAAGGGTATTTTTGGAGGTGGGGGGGGGGATGAACTGAATGAGCTTACACAGTTGCATGCAAAATTGCCTTTAAAGAAGAAAGAGCGTTCGAAGAAACTAAGGAAATGATAATTGTGAATTTAAGGTTTTGTTTAATGGGTACATTTCGCTTTCAGGAAAATAAGTTTATGGTGACATGCCTGACAAGCAAATAAAGTAAATTCAAGATCTTGTGTATGTTTTGGCTATTTTCCAGCCACTTTCCTCATGACGCTGGCCAATCTGGAGGGAGAAGAATCCTTTGAGGCATCCATGTTGGGTCATGCAGAGGAAGTGGTCCAGGAGAGAATTTGTGACGATGAACTCATCCTTATCAAAGGGTACCTGTCATTTCAGACCACTTTGCTATTTAACTAAACCTCACATCTTATCTGCTGCAGTTTTGGGTTGTCATTTTTGATGGACCTTGTATGCGGCTTGCTTGCACTCTAACTTCTGTCAGGGATGGAATGTGTGGTCTTCCTTTTTTTTCCGTAGAGGGACAATAGCATATATAAAAGTCTCGTCCAGCATTTAATTTGAGGCCTCTTCAGAAATAAAGTCAAATTGTGTGCACTTGTGCTGTATGCAGTAAAAACGGATTATCTGTGTCATGCTCAAACATGAAAATAGTAAAACCCTGTTAATGGGAAGATAAATTCTGGTGACAAAAATTAGTCTACAAGAGTTCTTAAAAATGCTTGTCCAACTATTGCAGGCCCAAAGCACGAACAGCAGCGTCGATCATTCTGCGTGGCGCCAATGACTTTATGTGTGATGAGATGGAGCGTTCTGTGCATGATGCTCTGTGTGTGGTGCGTCGTGTCCTGGAGTCCAAGACGGTGGTGGTGGGAGGTGGAGCAGTGGAAGCTGCCTTGTCCATCTACCTGGAGAACTTTGCCACTTCTCTAGTAAGCAGTTGCAGAGTCACCTATCATTTAAAGTGAACAGGTTGTTAAAAATTTGTGTTTGTTCGGTCTTTAAGAGCTCAGAAGGATCACATTTGCTTATACAGTAGATCCCCTTTTATAAGACTTTCCAAAACTTTCAAAAATTGGTCTTATGAAAGAGGGGTCTTGCGAGAGGGAGAACTGACAAAAATTACAGATGAGCCTACAGCATAGTGCACACATTTAAAATAGTTTCCTGCCTACTTGCAGCAGTCACCAGTAATCATTTTATCATTTTGCATGAACATAATTTACATGATATAAAATTAGTCGAAACTTTTTTTGGAAAATCTCCCTCTTTTCCCCCCTCCCTCCTGTCCCATGTCCTACAGAAGTCCGTGCAGACACGAGCAGATGTGCACAAATACAGTGGTTATGGGAAAATGTAATACCAACATGCACTTTTAAGTACTGGATGCTGGATGTAACCCAAGAGTGCACTTTTATAAGCATTAGTATCCCTGCAAAAACTTTAAAGGCACCAATGAACTGTCGGCATCAGCTCTTTTAAATCATCACCATTTTGAGACATAGCGCATGACATGAGTTCAAATAGTCTTTGCTACGTGTTTGGGTACGGTAGGCTCCCTTGATTGCATACGGTTGTGTCTAGCGCTGCCAGTACTTTGTTGGGTTGTCATTTGACGATTTATAGCGCTCTGTCCTCATTTGTTCCTTATTAATTATATTGTGCACCTTGAGGATTTCATGTATTTGTCCTATGTTGTGTTTGTGTCGAATCCCATTTGCTAGCATACGCTTAGTGAGCGAGCTGACGACATTAATTAGGGATTCGCTGTATGCACACGTGGTACACCAGGGGCTAGCCGTGTGAAGACTAGGGTCGTTTAAAAGAAAGGGATGGCAGATCTTTTACAGAAGATCTGCCGCGTTCCTTACTTTCAACTCTCTTTTTGCTACGTGTTTCGGTACGGTAGGCTCCCTTGATTGCATACGTCAGCATACGGTTGTGTCTAGCGCTGCCAGTACTTTGTTGGGTTGTTATAGAATGACTATACATTTTTTTAAAGGTTAATTTACCTCCAGTAGCTCAGGGACTACTGTATTGCAAGCAGTGTAAGAGATGGTCTCCAAGCCATGTCTTAAAAGAAGTGTGAGCTGTGGCTACATTTAAACTAAATTGGAAAGTGAGCCTGAGTTATTTTTGTTGTTGGATGTTTTGGTGGTGTTGGATTTTTTTTTGGGGGGGTAGTAATGTTTTTGTTGAAAACTTAATGAGGAATGTAATTCAAATAGCTTTGGTAATGGACATTTTCTCCCAGCGCCGTTTTTGTCAGATGAAAAAGATTGTTCAGCGTTGAAGTACACTGTAGACCACAGCATCATCGTAAAATGAAGTACTTGTTGAATGACACCTGTGTTTGTCTTGCAGGCCAGCCGAGAGCAACTGGCTATAGCAGAGTTTGCCAGGTCTTTGCTGGTCATCCCCAAGCAGCTGGCTGTCAATGCAGCCCAGGACTCCACAGATCTGGTTGCAAAGCTGCGAGCATACCACCACACTTCCCAGACCAAGCCTGAGCATAGTGAGCTTCGCTGGTAAGTACCACCAAATTTCCCAGACTTGAAGCGGTTGTGTGGCTGGTAAGTTGACAGCATGTCACTTGTGTGGTATATTCTGACCCCTTTCATCAGAAACTCCTTAAAAAATATTTGCTTGCTCATTCTGTGAATATCTGATGCTTGGCAGAGTCCAGTTTCCCAGAAAGTTCCCCTTCAACTTGCATACAGGCATGGTTAGCCTGTGTGTATATACAGGGGGGCACAGTAACACTGACATCTTTGTGAGTGGGCTGACAGTTTGTCAGCTTTGTAAGATGACAGAACATCATACCTGACACTCCACACATTTGTTGTCATGTATTTTGGGAGGCAGAACCCCAGGTAGTAAATAAGCTTAGCACTGTCCTTTTCTTTGTAACAGTTCCATGATGTGTATGTTTGCATGTATTGTATTGGCCTTTGTGTTGTTTTTATGTGCACATGTGTGTGTGTGTGCATGTGAAGGTGTATTGTTTTTTGTGTGTGTTCATGCATTAAAAGCACGTGGGGAGATGTTCCTAAAGCAGATCAGGAGAGATTAGGGTTTTTTTGAATTTTCTAAAACCAAGGGTTAACACAATGCTACCATAGTGTTCGTAGCTCGAACCGTCCCTATGGACGCGGGATTTTTAGCCTTTTTTCAAAAATTCATTAAAAAATCTCCCAAAACAATAGAAAATTTATTTAAACATCGTATCTAACTACAATAAATAAAGAAAACTCATTTCCTACTGTGTTTCTTGGACCTTGTTCCATAATTTGTAAAATCCTTTGATGGAAACACAACTGAAGTTGAAGTAATCAAAAAGTCCTCAGGATTCCTTATACACAGTCTCAATACTATTTATAATACGTTCTCGCTCTTTTTTCTCTTCGTAATCACTCTCTTGTGTCTTTCAGGCACAAATAATCTTGTCTTCATCCACTTTATCACAGTAAATTTCCAAAACAATGTCATTTTCCTCATCAGCGTGTCATTTGAAGAGTAAATCTAGCATTTCTCAAGAGACAAGGCACACGACACAGCCATTTTTTACGCGCTTGGAATTGTGGTCGAAAACCGGTCTAAACGTAGTAAAAGGGAAGCAACTCGTGAAGAAATGATTCAGCTTTCGAATGTAAGAGTTCTTTACCTTAGACGATTAGCGATTCTCCATAAATAAATTGTCAAAGTTGCTTGGTTTATTGTCCGCATTCGCTCGTAAGCTTGGCCTATGCTGCACAGAATATTTTCCGCACACGTCACGATTGAGTTAAAATGACCCACCAGCACAAAATCTGTATGTTTTGTTGCTTTTTGGGGGGGGGGGGTGAAAACCAGGAGTCAGCCTAAGCACCTTCTGCCATAATTTGGCCAAATGTTAATAAACACGTGCGTCTCTGTGATGCATGGCTTTAAAATCTCTGCATCATTGTTACATTGGTGTACGTACACTGCCACTGATCATGCGTTGTCAGGAGCTCTGGAGATGGTCCTAACTGCCTAGTTACCAATCCCTACAGAGTGTTTTCAAACTGTAAATATCTGATGCTTGGCAGAGTCCAGTTTCCCAGAAAGTTCCCCTTCAACTTGCATACAGGCATGGTTAGCCTGTGTGTATATACAGGGGGGCACAGTAACATTGACATCTTTGTGAGTGGGCTGACAGTTTGTCAGCCTTGTAAGATGACAGAACATCATACCTGACACTCCACACATTTGTTGTCATGTATTTTGGGAGGCAGACCCCCAGGTAGTAAATAAGCTTAGCACTGTCCTTTTCTTTGTAACAGTTCCATGATGTGTATGTTTGCATGTATTGTATTGGCCTTTGTGTTGTTTTTATGTGCACATGTGTGTGTGTGCATGTGAAGGTGTATTGTTTTTTGTGTGTGTTTATGCATTAAAAAGCACGTGGAGAGATGTTCCTGAAGCAGATCAGGGTGGGGTTTTTTTTTTGAATTTTCTAAAGCCAAGGGTTAAAACAACCCACCAGCGCAAAATCTAAATGTTTTGGGTTTTGGGGGGAGGGGGGATGGTGAAAACCAGGAGTCAGCCTAAGCACCTTCTGCCATAATTTGGCCAAATGTTTATAAACCCGTGCGTCTCTGTGATGCATGGCTTTAAAATCTCTGCATCATTGTTACATTTGTGTACGTACACTGCCACTGATCATGCGTTTGTCAGCTCTGAAGATGGTCCTAACTGCCCAGTTACCAATCCCTACAGAGTGTTTTCAACCTTAGCATACGTGGGGTTGTGGGAAGGTAAATGACTTTTCCCAGTGCTTAAAGAGGCAGTGCTTGTCCCTTGCATCTTACCCAGCTACGTCTTCCCCAGTGTACCAATTAAGAAAATGCGAACAAAATTTTTGACTGAAGCCAGGAGTTCCCTTGGTGCATCTGCTACCTAGCAATTATTTAGAGAGGGGCTGTTATCTGTGTTTTTGACTTTTGCAGGGTTGGGCTGGACCTAATAGCTGGAGTGGTTCGAGACAATAAAAAGGCAGGAGTTTTAGAACCTACCGTCTCCAAAATCAAATCTTTCAAGTTTGCCACTGAAGCAGCCATCACCATTCTTCGTATTGATGACATGATCAAGCTGGTGTCCCTGGAACAGCGTGGCAAGTCCTATAGTGACGCCTACCATGCTGGGGAACTTGATGACTGATTGCGTTTTCTAACTTAATGCTTATCCTTGTCGCCCAAAGGACAAAATACTTTAGCTGCTCATGAATACCATGCCACACAATGATAGAACTGTCTTTCACTCCTTGGTCATCCTGTAAGCACCAGTGCCAAGCTGCTGATAAACCAAACCCTCATACTGTATAGGGGGTGGACATGTTGGCTTTCAATCTTCTTTCTGCATGGTACGAATGTTTGTGGCTTAAAGATTATTGGGGGGGGGGGGAAATTACCATTCTCACTTTTGTCTGATCTGTGTTTTGTTCTTATAATAAAGTGTTGAAAATGGAACTTTTTTTTACACAAGTCAATAGATGGGGTTTTTTTTTGTGTGTTTGAAAGGGGCTCTCATCATGATCGCACAAAGATGTACTAGATAATCACAAACTATACGTGGCTGAAACAGTTTGCAAGTTCGCTCCAAAAGTGAAAAGAAAGCAGTGCATGTCTTAAGTTCTGCAAGATTTTCTCTTTCCAGCACACTACATGTGTATTCTCGTTTGTGCACCTCTATTATTTTTGTGAAACTAAAGTCAATTGAGTGGTTACACCAACATTAGGAGAATCAAGAAGGACATTACCATTTGGGGAATTTCAGGGATTGGGAGGGGACTGTTGCAGACATAACTACTGTTTCTATTGTGCTTCTGAAAACCATTGAAAATTGCTTGGATTATTTAAAATACAGATGCTTCCTTATAAACTTGCAGTGAGTGTATTTCTTTCAGGCTTCGTATCTTGGTTTTCAGAGTTTCCAGATTTAGCTATCTTCAGACCCCTCCTCCCCACTTTTAAAAAAAAATCTAGCAGTCTTAAACATAACAGTTTTTTTATCCAGTTAGTAGGGTCATAATGGTGCACTTGTTTTATCAATTAATCTTGATATACAAGAAAAGTGATTTTTTTTATAAAGTTGAATTTAGAAAAAGCAATGTGCAAATTGAGGTATACATGAGAAAGTAGAAATTATTTTTCAGAGATGCAAATTCCTCTCCTGTTTAAATATATGCTCTGGGGTCTAGCAACCTATAATTGTTAACAGGAGTCATCGGCATTAAAACATACGTGGCAGTAAAGATCTTCCAGGAAACTGCAAAGTTTTCAGTGGTGACCCTACGAGATTAGCATATTTTACGTGATACTGTATTTTGATTGGCTCCAGTTAATCTGCACTTTTTCATGCTCTAAGTCTTGGTCAATTTCTGGCTGTTCCATGCAACTTGCTGCTGCTGCAGGAAGATGGTGACAACCCGAGCTCTGTGTAGTCTGGCACTGTTATTGTGGAGAATGGAATTGTTCCAATGCTGGGAGTACAATGGGGTGGACAAAGTCATCCTTGTAGACTAATGAGGTTGCCTTCGGCAAGGGTGTTCTATGACAACCCCGTCAATCTGGGCATTATGGTGATCTGACTCTTCCTGTCTGGTTGTAGCAGTCTCACAATGTCACAATACTGAATGAGATGCTTCCAATCAGTTATAACTTTCCAGACCCTCATGCCTTCTTGCAGCCATTCATCTGCCCTGCAGTGATCAGCTTGACTCAAAGTTGTAGTCTTGGAAACTGCTGAAGGTCAACACGGATTTCCACACACGCTGACATTCAGTTGCAACATGAAACAAGATGCATCCAAATATACAAGTTGGATGTTGGTTTCTCACAAATTGCATATGGCTGTGACCTGCCTGCCTGCTAAAATACAGCTAATCTCTGAATTATTTTGAAGAGAATAGTGTGTTAAACAGGTGCCTAAATATTATTGGGGGGGGGGTCCATTTATGATACTCCTCACCTGGATATGAAAAATATTCTGGATGTGATGTACACATGATCACAGAGAACATTAAAAGAATAGTCTTAGAATGGCAGGAAGATTGCACAGCTCTCAACTCATGACTTTGTTTTTCCTTTAACACATTCCCAACATGCTGTAAGCAGTATGGCACCAAATACTTGCTATGTCAGCCGACATGGTTTGGGGGGGAGGGGGGTTTATAGAAGTTTTTAAAAGGGCTTAACAGAAGCTGGAAGGGCGGAAAGGGAAGTAACTTGGATTATTTAGATACATAAACCATTTTCCTTTAGAGTTATCTCCCTTAGACCACAAAAGAGATGATATTAGAGAGGCAATACAACATTTTCCCAACCACACCACTATCCACAGTAGTTGTTTAATGGCACACTGCCATGTTGTGGTCAGTTCGGATACTTTTTTTCACTTCAGCTTTTTGCACAGAATTCACACTAGGTAGGAATAATTTTATTCCTCTTAACTTTTTGCAAACTGCAATGTTTTAATTGCTGTTAGTTTTTTCCCTACATTTTTTAAACACACATGGAGACTACAGGGGAAGCCATGGTACATACGATGGAGACTGCAGGGTAAGTTATGGCCTCTTTTATGGTGTCAGGAATGAGTTAAGAAAAATAAGATACAGACACTGAATAATCATGGGAAAAAGAGCTTGTAACCCACACCATTTCTATATTTTCTGAAAGGATTTTAAAAGGAATGAGAATACACATGCAATCATAAAGATAAATATTTGGAGGCTGTTTCCTGACCCTGTTTTGTTCTGAACAAACTAATTCAAAAAGACAATGGTAAGACAACTCACATCGTGAGAGTTTTAATGAATCTGAATGGGACTGATTTTCATGGACTTAGGAACTGGTGGTCTCTCCCCACCTCCGTTGTCTTTATCAATAATAAAGTTCACCAACAACTTAACTATTTGGCGGTGGATTGGTTAAATCTTGTGTTTCCCAGGGAAAAAGTCCATTTCTCTATTTTAAGTGCTTCCATGCCCAGTTAACGTGGCTCTAGAAGAAGCATAAGTGAGTTATACAATTCCATTCATACTTTCTATCTTCACCAACGGTCTTGTTTGATCTGATGCCAATGCCAATCAGTTTAGAGAAGAATACGAATTGCAAGATGTCTAAAGTGCATCATGTGGTCCAGAGGTAGAGAAGTATCAAGTATAAAGCCTATATAAAGCTGCTTATTTGATAATGTTCGTATCTGGATGCTAATATGCAGCAGAATATCATACAAAAGTTTCTTTGACCCCACCTCTTGACTTCTGTGACTGGTGATCTTCATTTAGCCGGCTGGTCTGTCCAGCACGAGGCACATGATGCAACACAGTTTCTCCATTCCTGTCTTCTTCTCCATTGGATGCGGAAAACTGTTGATCAGTGTGCGATCTAGATCTGTGCACACTGTGTAAGTTTTGTGTATTGCACGTTAGCACATCCGCTGATCTTTGAGTGTGGGGAACAGTCTGCGCTATGGGGTCTGGCGATAACTGTATGCCTGAGAAGTTCTGTACATCAGATAAGCCTTGTGCGTTTGGTGAGGTGCACAAGTTAAGCGAATAATTTCTTGTCCTTGGTGCAGACAATGAATTCTGTCTGTTCATTTCGAGAAAATCTTCTCTGCTGCCAGCTGTTACCCCCTGCCCAGTCCACCTGCCTTGTTCTACATGACGCTGTCTGCCAGACAGAATGTTTTTATAGTTCAGTATTAGCTGCAACTCCTGAGTGTTTTGCTGCGCAGACTGCTCTTCATGCACAGCTACTGGTCTCCTGCCAGGGTTAGGGTTTTCATGGCTGGTCCTAGACACCCCATTCTCCTCATCAGCAGCTACATCACAACCATGAGTGATGCCAGTGTTCGACAGCTGAGAGGGAGGGTGCAGGATGCACAGGTCTTCAGTATATGGTGGGGGTGGCAGTGTCTCTACCTGAGAGTATGACGGAGGGGGCGGACAGGCGAACATAGAGTTATATGATGGAGGCACATCGTCATGAACATATGCTGTATTGACTACACCAGGGTAAGGTGGTGGTGCCATCTGGTTAAAGATGACTGGGGACATTACAAACACCGTGTTGCCTTGTTCTGAGGGGCCGGCTCGTCTCGCACGCTCAGGCTGTGGCCCAGCGGACTGTGCGCGGCGGTGACGTCCAAGAAAACAAAGAAAAGCTGTCACACCCAGGAGGAGAAAAAGAAAAGCGCCAGTCACGCCTCCAACTATGGCCCCGATGTTGTTGGCATTGCCGTCTGAGTAACTGGCCCCTGTAGACAGGTTCTTTAGGTCAAAACCTTCATAAGACATGCACAGTAAGGACTGGTGAAGCAAGGGAAAAAATACACTGCTTTATCTTACAACTAGTTAACATTAAATTGTAGTTTTCTTTATGAAATTGTATTGCAAATAGTAAATATTTACTCTAAAAGAATGGCATCTGCATAAATAATATTTAAATTATTAAAGCAATGTAGTCTACGTTCAATATCGGTTAATAAGAATTATTTGGACTTGCTGGGTTGTGTAGCCAAACCAGAGAATGCAAGGCCAACAGCACTGTCTTACCATTGGAACCTGTTGGTGGCACTCCAGACACTGATCGGACACCAAGTTTGAATCCTCGAAACTGGCCGTTGGAATCGGAGTGAAATTTGATGAACATGAAAGCCGACCTGCTCCAGTATGATCCTGTGCTACGGCTGCAGAACTTGCCCAGCACAGGGGAGTCTTCATTGTAACCTGATGCAAACACATTAAGATCTTCAGGCTGATCAATCTCTTTTTAGACAAGCATACAGACCACCAAGTAGCAAAATTTATGATGCCTGATATGGAAAATTTAATATTATCGATGTTTTGCAGACATTTGGGGAAAAAACTCATTCCACTCTGCTATAAACAAGACTCACCATCGTAAATAATGACACTGTCAAAATTGCAGGAATAAGAAGATTCCAGGACAGCATCTAATATTTCCAACATGATTGTCTGGTTGTATGATGACGACTCAACACGCCACTGGCAAACAATATTCCTGCCCATCAAACAAAAGCAGAATGTGTGCCTTGAACATTTCCCTACCCATAAAAGAGAAACTAAAAATGTCCAGATTCCTGTTCACAGAGAAAGTCAAACTTAAAAAAAAAGACTAACAGCATTAAAAAAAAATAAGGTATACAGGGAAAGTCTGCAGGCCCATGCTGTTAACTGGAGGGGGGAGGGTGTTTGAAGGAGGGGGCTTTTTTTTTAAAAAGAAAGTCAGAGTCTAGCATGAAGGATAAGTACCCGATCCTAGAATTCAGTGTTCACAACCACAGCTGAAAGGTGATGTGTGAATGAATTTTATGGTTCATTATTATTCGTTGTTAAAATCCCCTAAAACCATACAACTGTGAGTAAAGACCGCTGGCCATTCTGAGAGACTCTACTGTGTTAACTAAACTTATAAAAAAAAAATAGAGCACAATCCCAGTGTGTCCTTACGGAGGATAAGAACTGGGGTAGTTGGGAGAAGTGATGTAGGTTACAGAAGGTGATGCTGTCACGGGTATCACTCTTCCATCACATCTGAGTGACTCTGAAACACAAGCACAGTGATGCTAGAACACAGACATGAGTGAAAAACCAGTATGGAGAGTCTGAAGCTCAGTAATAGTGATTACAATAAATACGAACATGCTGGGGATGGAGAATATGCTAGGAAAAATTACAGACAACATCATTTGAGACAGGTGCATGTAATGTCTCCATGTTTCAAAAGTCAGTTGGTCATTGGGGGAAATGTTCAGGTTGCATCATGATGGTTGTATCTTAGAAGCTCAGATGAATAAGAAACACATCAAGTTTTGTCAAGCCATAAATATTCTATATCACTTTGCAGAAGTGGTCAGTGGTCAGATGTCTTGCAATATCATAATATGTACCATAAAAAATGTTAGGCCTGCTTCTTAATGACTCCTGTATAGTGGACAGTGGTTCAGGTAATATATTCATTTCAAATAAACTACACCTGTGCACACACATGGATAAATCAGCCAGTCAATGAGATCACATACTAGCTCAAGATTTTAGTTCAATGAGGGGCCTGGATTAATTTTGCTCTCCAAAAAATGCACCCAGCTGATATTTCTCAGTTTTGGATGTATTAACCTCATGTTCCTATCCCAAGTTTATATCCTCATGGTATGCAAACATCATGCACTGTGTTTATACATAACAATTACATGGCCAACTTCTCTCTTTAAGTAATCAGCCTTGTAAATGCTTACTTTCTTTACTTGTCTATGACTAAGATCATTTGCTCATCAGTATTTTTTTTTACTTTTAACCAACTTCACAAGTCATGCTCTTCCATCTGAGGATACGTTCTTCCTGTTCTTCTACTGTACCTTCCTACCATTGTCTTGTTTCTTCCTCCACTCTTCCACTTTTCAAATTAATTCTGACCATGTATCACAAGGGCATCTGACTGCTAACTACCGCTCAGCTGCTACAGACAGGGATGAAACCTAACAGATGGGATTCATCTCACCATCTAGAGCTGGTTAACAAGAGCTTACGTAATGACGTGTGGCTCTCATCTTGGTGCGATACAGTGATAGGTTGGAGTTCTTATAACAAATGATCCACCATGTGGATCATTGTTCAGTACCTGATGTGCTGCTCAGCTGCAGATTGAAGCCCCGATGCTTGCCGTGGGTGTTAGATGTGAAGGCCACATACATATATTGCCAAGTGGAGACTACTGTTACACGATCACTGTCATCGCAGATCTGATGAAGTCGAGGACTTGTAGTGGACTCCCCTGCCAAACAAACCTATCACTATAGCACACACTGATGACAAAAACCTGTCTGATAGCGAACAGCACATCAGAAGTCATTTTTCTTCCTCCTAAGGAACAGATTTTTTAAAAAAAATTATTAACTTGACTTTTGGTAACTTTCTTGGGTTTTGTGTATAAACAAACCCCGATTGAACATTTGTGATTTGCTGCTATCTTGCTCACAGTCACAAACACATTTAGTGAGTCAGTTTCCCCAGAATTTTCTGCCATAGATAATATGTACTGACACATTTCTGAGATTGTAGATGCACAAGTGATGCCTCCAGAAATTAACAAACTTCCCTCCTCCTTTTAAGGATGATAGAGGGTTGCTATGGATAAAAAAAGGTAGGGACTGCGACAGTCTGCTACTAAATTATTAGATTTCCTCTGCTAACATAGGCCACCTTCTAGAGCTAAATACTGCAAGCACCATACCATTATATTCACATCCATATACATCCATAGCTATACTCATCATACTATCATACATTGGGCAACTGCTGCATCATATACACAGATATATCTACAATCACCACCTACCATTAGTCCGAAGCCATGGGATTATCTTGCACTGAGACATGCACACAACCACCAGTTCTCATTCACCACAACATTCTCATCATATCTGTTCATCACTATAACTACCACCTACCATCATACACAACAGCACTATCTTCACATCCAGGTATGTCTACGTCAATAACCTCCAGTCGGATAACACGACCTTGTGGTACCAGCACCCTCCACCAGCAGTCTACCCCTCTGTAACATGCATATTGAGTTAATTCATCACCAAGACAAAGGTAATCTCAACCTCTGAAGGTCTTTTCTACATCTTGTTACAGTGTGTAGTGATAGTTACGGTGCTTCATCGAGTGAAAGCCATTTGCCTAATTGTATTTTTCCAGGATCCAAGTCAGCGGGTCATAAGACTGGTAATTTTCCTTGTCAATGTCAACAGCAAAGCCTGTTTCTTTTGTGTATGTACCCTTTGTACAACCCATTCAAGTATTTATTTACCTGTTGCCAGGGAAGAGTGTTAAGTATAGTGTATAAGCAAATACAACTGATGAACTAAAATGGGTTTCATAGAGTAGCGTACTACTTTGAAGATCTTACTGAAGAAAAACAAGAGCACACCATCGAATTGGTGTATTGTGACACACACAACAAGCATTGTTTTCTACATCTTTTAGTAGACCTAACAAGTGTCAAACTTTATGCAGTAAACATGTAAGTAGTTCTAAAAGAAATTTTCAGAAATTTCTGGCCATAAACACAGTAACTCTTACTTGGGATAAGGCTCTGGATAGTGTGGGCTTGAAATGTAGGTATATGCGCTGTCATTCACGTATATGTCTTTGTTACAGTTGTAGCCTGCACAAACAACAAGTAAATGCATGCATACACATGGTTGCAATTTTTAAAAGTATATAGTTTATTTGCACTGATTCACAGCAACACTCACTGTACAAATGCTGTTCAAGCTCACATTCACATGCTTACCATGTATCATCTTGTCAGTAACAAGTACCATTTCAAGTTCCACTTACCTACATTTTCTGAAGAAGCAAGGCGAAGCTGGAAGCCCTGTGCGCTGAACATGTTATCACTGTGAAAGTGCAGTAACATGGAGTCACTAGAGCTTGTGTACACAGCATCTTGGATTTCAGTTGAACACAGCTCAGCTATGACTGGGCCGCTGTCATCTGGCCCTGCCAAAGTCATCAGTCCATAAAGTGTCAGTTTTAAATTGCCATATATTTTCCTAGATAAAATACAGGTCAAGCTTGATGGTTTTATGCAACTGCTATGTTTTTTCCCCAGTGACTTAGGTGCCGTAGCATAACACTTACTTGCTATGCATTCATGTACAGTGTAACCCTCTAAGGTTACTAGAGTGTAAGAGTTATTTCCCCTTGGATCTTTTCTAGCTTGGGGGAAAAGCCAGTGGGTGGTTACAGAATCTAGTCCCTCAGGCAGATAAACCCCTGCCTGTGGGGAAAAAGTATTATGTTGTAAAATCACCTAGGACCGCACTTATGGTAAAAACTGCATTACCTGAGTAGTGCAAAGATCTTGTAAAATCCCAGTGGGCTTAAAGGTGCGGGCGATTTATGCCCTTGCACTAACAGCGCGGAAAGGGTTTGGGAACCCACGTGTTCGCGGGAACTCTGTCCCTCAGTCATTTGGGCTGAACATTTGGGAGAGAGTACATCGCTCGCTTTCTTGGTGCGTCTTCTCGTAGAGGTATAATTGTATTTCTGCATTTGTTCTTCTATAACCTTGTAAGATAATGATTGTTTCATGTACTGCACTATGTTGTAAACATATTGATGATGAAATTGCATGATGCAGTCGTGAATCTTATTATGTTTTCCCCTGCAATGTATGCAATGGGGGGGTGATGTATTTGTGTAATAATGGTTTACAGTGAGAAAGTTCATGGTTTAATCTTTATGGGGAACTAGAATATAGATCGGGATTGGCTGGGGACGATGATGAGATTGTTGGATTCTGTTTGCCTTTTTTATGTTGCGAGGTGCTAGATGCTGCCATGTTGGTCACCACGTGACCACTGTATGAGATCTGTTCCCCACTGATACAAAGTCTTCTCTCCACAGATTTGAAATGTATTTACCTGCATTGTGGAAATTATTATCATTGTAACATGAATTCTGGTTGTATTGTCCTGCACAGGACGGGTATTGTGACCCGACGTCACCCGAGACTCACTGTTGGGTCGGTCATTGTTTAAGGCCACCTTTTGTTCAGTCACTTCATTCACAACCAGCCCTATTATCCTGCACCTTTTCTTTTATTTCGTCATTCTTTCAGCTCTTTGACAACCATCCCTATTATTTGTGTCATTCATTCTATTATCCTGCTATACATCTTACTTCTCTTTCTCTAATCTGCTTCCCCTCTCTTTCCCTATTTCCCCCCTTTATTTGTTTACGGCGTTTAGATCGGTAGTTGATTAAAAGTGATTGAGTCTATTTTGGGGTTTCTTATTTTTTTAGTCAGCAAGGGGAGAATCTGCATGTGTGAAGTGCTAGCCTTAAGCCCGAACCAAATATCTTTTGTAAGACGATGTACGCATTAGCATGTTAATTCCTTGCTAGTGTGTACCAATTACAACAGTGTTACAGTATTTTTCTGTAACTGCTATAGTTTATTAAAGGATGCTATGGCGTAACACTGATTTCCTACAGGATCTTTAAAAGTTCGCTTTGCATGGTATGGTCTGTAATTTAAAAAAAAACAGAAGAAATGTAAACTTGCTGTCTTCTAGGTCAAACAACAGAATTATAACAACTGGCCAGCTGAACTGTGTTCCAGATCAAAGGACCAATTAAGCACTCCCTAATGACACATGAGTAGTTACCCCTCGTGTCTGGGGGAAAAGACAATAAGATGGCATTAGTTCTTGTCCTGGTCATGAAACAACAATGCAAGTAGCACGTATTTCTAACTGGTGGAAGTGGTTACTATCATTCCCACCTCTCCAGCTAATAGTGGTAGTGTGAAACAAGAGGACCAGTAAAATGAATTTATACATACCATCATATACAACAAGAAAGTCTCCACGGGAGCAGGTGCTGGATGTGTAGTAAATAGACAGGTTTACAAATTCCAGTTGCACAACACCAGTTTCTGCTGTTACAAGCCATTTGCAGTCCATATTACTGGGCCAAAAAAAAATCAATCATTATTCAAGAAAATACCAAGCCGTTTCAATTGTAATTTTCTGGGAAACTGGTTGTCTATGGCTCAGGTTTCACTCTCATGACTTACCCATGTACAGAGAGCAAATGTTCTGGAAAAGCTTAAGTAAAGCTGGTGTCTCTGAATGTGAAAGGCTGTGGCAGGAGATAGCAGCAAAAATAGGCAGACAACCCCCGACCCCTTAAGGGCACTTTGAATAAGAACATGCACAGCATTCATTAATAAGATAGCTGGGTATAGCTGTAGGGGAGGGGGGAAATGGCTGTTTATGATGTTTAAAATGCTCAGTTTATAATATACAGGAAAATTTGACAGTCTAAAATTGACAGTTATCCATTTTGGGCGTTTGGGGTTTATGTCCCACCTTGTCAATTTCCATTTCCACACAATTTACCACATAGTGGGTCGAGACATTTAGCTGGGTTAGTCAGGTTAGGCTTCATTAGTTTTATTCTACTTTATTTTTTGTTTCTTCAGGATTCTATTTTCATCTATTTTTATGGAGTTCATGGTCATTTTATTTTAATTTCCTTTTAAAAGGGTGATTATATAGCAACAAACTTTGTTGTTATTTCACAGATTTAGTCTATTTACTTAGCATTGTAGAATGAAGCCATGTGTCTATGTGAGGGGATGCCATCCTCTGGGTCCAAGCTCAAGTAAAATAAATTCTTTTATAAATTAGGGCCCATGCTGGCAGCACGGTTCATGCCAACTGGGCAGCTTACACTCAGGATTCATAGAAAAGGCATGCAACCCATTTGGAAACTTCTAGTAGTCTACTTATGATCAAGTGCTGAACTCCACACTTAATATGTTACCCAAAGCTGGAACTGGTGACCCAGGATCTTGTGAATTGCACTTCATGATTTGGAAAGAAAAACTCTCTGCTCTACAGATCAATTTCTGGAAGAAGATATATTTACGCACAATCAAGAATAACCAAAGTACCAACCTGGGATAATTATAGGGGAAGTTGGGTGAAGTCAGGTAGTGCCAAGTCATATTCACTACAAGGTAAGTCAGAGTTGGACAGGCATCTGCAGCAGACAGCAGTCAGTAAATATTCTGTCAAGCAGACAGCAGTAAATGAACACTGTATGAAGTAGACAGCAGTCAATAAACAGCCAGGGACAGAGAGAAGACAGTCAAGGACAGAGAAAAGACAGTCAAGGACAGAGAAGACAGTCAAGGACAGAGAAAAGACAGCCACAGACAGAGAAGACAGTCAAGGACAGAGAGAAGACAACCACGGACAGAGAGAAGACAGTCACGGACAGAGAGAAGACAGCCACGGATAGAGAGAAGACAGCCAGGGACAGAGAGAAGACAGCCACGGACAGAGAGAAATAGAAACTTGAGCAGATTGACAGCACAGTATCCATGTCAGCAACTCATTATCACAATATGGTTCTACAGCCTATGCAGCCATTGACTCAGAAATGGAGGACAGTAGGTCACAAGACGAATTCACACAAGAAACAGTTGCTATTTTTTTTAAACAGATTGGTCCAAAAGTTTTTGGAGAAGACCAGCTCGGACCAACTCGATCCAACATCAATCTGCCATCAATGCATGAAACTGATTATTTTTTTCAGAGACTGAAGACCAAGGCCTAAGCCAAACACTGCCTATCCCAGGAACAGCAGCTACAACTGACTGTGCATTATCTCAGGTCAGTGGTGTGCCCTGGTGCTTAAACTGTCACTAAGCAAATGGAGCTTTGCACTTGTTTACAATTTGCAGAATAAATTCTAGCATAATATACCTACCAGAATGCATAAGAAATTGTACCAAATAGATCTTACTGAAAAGTAGGCATAGGGAATAAAAGAAAAATTGGCCCAGCCCCTATCCCCACCCACACCCTACCACAACCAAGTTCATCCGGAGAAAGCAAGACTAGCTCAGGAAGAACTTGAAACTTGCTCTGTAAAGCAATGCTGGAGTATGTCAGGCTGAATCCCTTGTCTGTGCCACTGGCATTGGTTAAGAACTCCAGGAGAATGCTGTTGCCAAGGGAACTCACAAGGGTTGGTTTCTGTGAGCCACACCAGTCCATGATCTTGTTGTATTCAGAGTCAGACTTATCTGCCATGGGAAAGAAACCAGTAACAACACTCAGCATGTGGCATTACTTCAAAAACTTTTCCTGTTTGCAAGTCAGTTTTCCACAATCAGAGTGAACAATAGACTCCTACCACCATGTCTTTCACTACAGCTGACAAAACTCTATTGTGATGAGAAATATGTTCTGCCCAAGCTGGCAAATACAGGTAGCCCTCGACTTTTACCTAGTCCAGGGCAGCAGTTTGCTTGCTGTGTGAAGTCACTAAAACCACAAAAATCAAGATGCTGGCTTGGATGCTTTTAAATGAATGGAAATTGGACCACTCCAGATAAACTTTAATTTCAAATGACAAATCTTTAAGCTGAAAACACTTGCAACTGTTACGCAGTTTTAAAAGAGAACTTTCCTTACAAAATATCTTAAAAACCAAGAGGATTCACAAAGTACACAAACATTATCTGAAAAAAACATTTACGTGTATAAACAAAGAATTTTTACTTATTGTCAGTTGGACTGCTTTGGCCTAGACAGGTCTTTTGGCAGAGACAAACTGGAAAGACAGATATAAATCCAGCAGTGATAAAGATCAGAAAAAATTTCATCGATCAACTTACAGTCAAAAGCTGTTATGTTGTCTTCACATGAATTTGTCAGAAGGGCATCATCAACCCTAACCTGTGTACTCAAGTAGCTGCTGCTTGGCTTTATAAGCCAACGACAGTATGCATTGCTGAAAATATAAATTAATTTGATTGGATAGTGACAGAAAAGTGTGGGAAAAGGAAATCATAATTTTGTCCATGACACAAAGAAGAAAGTTTGTGCAATCTGTCACCTAGTCACCCAGTTCTTGTTAGTTTTTATCAGCACAAGATTTATTTTTCATCTATCAATATATTTTCTACAATAAAACCTTTGATGATTGAAGGGAATCAGTTATCTACATATCAATGATCATGAAAATGATACAGAACGTAGCATTCTTACAAAGCACATTTCCACACTAGACAAAAAGCCCTAATGTGCTGTTTGATGAAGACAATATGATAGTCAGGACCTATGAATACATTTCTCTTCAACTGGTTCAAGACAGCATGGAAACTGCTGTGATCAACAGATGACAGCCATTTCCTTTTGAAATATTGAGAAAGTATGGCACAGCTTTAAACCCATTCATTATACGTGTATGCTGAAGGCATGGCACAGCTATATACCCATCCATTATATTCTGAAAGGATGTCACAGCTAAATACCCAATTATTATGTGCTGAAACCATCGCACAGCTATATACCCAATTATTATGTGCTGAAACCATCGCACAGCTATATACCTATTCACTACAAGCTGAAAGCATGGCACAGCTACATACCCATTCAGTATGAACTGAAAGCATGGCAGAGCTATATACCCATTCATTATGTACTGAAACCATGGCACAGCTATATACCCATTCGTTATGTACTGAAACCATGGCACAGCTATATACCCATTCATTATGTGCTGAAACCATGGCACAACCATATACCCATTCATTATGTGCTGAAACCATGGCACAACTATATACCCATTCATTATGTGCTGAAACCATGGTGCAACTATATACCCATTCATTATGTGCTGAAAGGGTAAAAGGGTAGCACAGCTATATACCCATTCATTATGTGATGAAACCATGGTGCAACTAACTATATAACCATTCATTACATGCTGAAAGGGTATCACAGCTATATACCCATTCATTACTTGGTTGTGATGTTTGGTTCTAAACAGTCTAACTGGGTGGTCTTGGCCAAAAATGGCCAGTCAGCATCCATCTTGAAGGGTCTACCATTTCACCACTTAATGTTAGCATGACGGTAATGCCTGATCCACCCATAAGTAATTACTAGCCTGTGGACTGCAAATTATTGGACACCGAGGTAAGCACGATAAACTGCCTCACTGCACACAGATCCATCCCTTGTGACACTGTGGAATATATGTTGTCTGAAGAATCAGTAAAGATAATCCTGGGGGGAAATAAGCCCGGCTGTCATCAAGTTTAAGTTAGATACAAAACTGTAACACCAGAAGAATCTTGACGACATTTTACATAACATTGAACTGAACAGGTTTTTTTTAAAAGGCTAACTACACTTACTTTGGGTATCCAGTGCCATATTCAACTACATCTGATCGCAGATGGGCAGGTGTGTCTGATGATTGCAAAGGAATAACATCTGGAGTGCATGAACCTGGAACAGCCACAAATGTTAAAAACATGAATAAAATGTATCGCCAAATGCCAAAATCTGGTGGAAAAGTTAAGGGGTTAATTTTAGACCTCTGGGATACTAGTACACTTACAGCAAGGAGAAATTATTTAAATTATTTGCCACTGAAATTGATTTGCATCTTGTTTCTTATACTGTACAGAAGCCACGTCATATGGATCTTGTTGCTAGCAGCATGTTATATGGGTCTTCTTCCCAGCAGCATGTCATATGGGTCTTGTTTCTAGCAGCATGTCATATGGATCATTCTCCTTATATTCTTCAGAAAACATATGGTATGCAGCTTGTTCCTCGAATTTGTTAAACAACCAAGAACATAGCTAAAGGCACTCACCGCTTAAATTGTACACAAGCCATACAGATGAATTGATAGCAGCACCATTAGGCTTGGGAATGAGAAGAACTTTGGTGCCACGGGATACAACATTTTTACTGCTAGACCGGCCACATCCAGCCCCCAGTTCCATGAAACTTCTGTCAGGACCTGAAAATACGAAATAATTATCACGGGGAAGTCACTAGTCCTAATATCTTTAAAACTTTTATTCAAAGATAGAAGTAATGCAAACAATTCTGTCATAAGGCAAAAGATAAAAATCCAGGCATCTATCTACAGGTGACCAGATGAATTTCATGCACAATATATCACTGTCCTCTCTCTACACTATGCCTCTCCATTTTACAGGTATAAACAACTTAAACCAAATATGCTGACCACTGTCTGCAATCCAGCACTACAGCTCTCCATTCTGTATGTAAAAACAAAAAATAAGTTCCACAAAAATGTACTAACCATTGTATGCATACAGCAAAGAACTCAGGTCATAGGCTTGAGGCGCATAGGGGTTGTCTACTAGTGACAAATGCAGACAAAGACTGTAATCGTTGTTAGCGTCATGGTCCACACGGAGCAGCAGCCTGCATCCAAAGCACAGAAATGATTACAGTCACATTGTTTTAAATCTGCAGAAAATCCCCAGGGTTTTTGCTTTTACCATTTTTTTAAGGAATTGGGTGCATGAAATTTTCATTATATTAGCCAGCTTCACCATTATTTTTATTGCCACAAATTAATTGGATTGTACAAGCTCAGCTGCAGTAGCAAATACATCATTCATATAAAATATAATAAGATTTGAATAAATATGCCAGTTTTTTTTTCAGACATGCAAAATATAACTGTTCAACCAGTGGGCAAACTTAGTATTGGACCAGCTGACTGGTACGTATACATTCCAGACTTGGCAACACTGAGCAATAGTTGGCTTCTTTCTGCGCCAAGTCACTTGACTTATTTCTGTTGATGTCAAGTTACAGTACTAGTTTCTGTTGATATAAATCTACCAAGTACTAACATCTATGTAAGGCTAATAAATATTGAGACATTTAATTGTGGCTGTGATAAATACATGTATTTAGTGTTTTAGAAGGTTCGCTGTGGTTTTTTTCTCTGTGACGGCTGTGTCCCAGTACCTTTGTCACAGCACTTATTTCTGTTTATATAAACATAGCAAATTAAGTCACAGCACTTATTTCTGTTTATATAAACATACCAAATTAAGTCACAGCACTTATTTCTGTTTATATAAACATAGCAAATTAAGTCACAGCACTTATTTTTGTACAGACAAACATACCAAGTTGACAAAAAGGTAGCCATGTCCAACCAGACAAAGGAACTGGCCAACCCAGCATACAACAATCGTGGAGGTGCATCTGAAATACATACAAAGAAAATGTAATATCAAAGTCGTCTGCACAAGTAACTGGTCATTTTTTTGATGTCAAGTCAGCACTGCGGGTATCTTGTGATGAGGAAAGAAGAACAGCAGGGGAAAAGGAAGGGGAGAGAAATCTCGGGTGCTCAGACAAAACCCTACGATGGCCTTTACACAATTCACCATTTTCCACTCCCCACATCCTGCCCTCATGAGAAACTGGTTTAGCTCTTCTGTGGGGAGGAGATAAAGTAAGATCAAAAGATTAGTTTCCTGCCTTGACATGCTAGCTTGGCTTTAACGAAAAGCGAGGAAAAGTCTGTTAATGTTGGTAATGAAAGCAAGGCATGCTTTACCACGTCTCACACATTTTTGGAACACAGTTTTAAGAGTGTTGCATGCTGTCAAATTTGTAATGATGTAAAATAAAAGAAAACATTAGGTCAACAGCTCTGCTATCCATATTTCACTTTGGCATGATGATTTTGATATTTTTTGTGGCCAGTTTAAAACACCAACGATTGAAAGCTTTTACTGCATTTTTTATATTCAACTTTGGGATCAAGTATCTCATAATAACCTAAATCTACTCATTTGACAAACTGTTCCCAAAAAGTAGGTCTTTAGGCTTTAAACCAAAAATGAGAAATGGCAACAGGGACGAGTCCCATACTTTTCCAGCTTGCTGTAGCCATGTATGTGACATTGACAGGATTGCGACCAAAGCCCTCCAGGGAAACATCGATGTACAGGTAGCGACCGGAGCTGCGTATGGTCTGAAATGTCTGCTTAGGTGCACAGTCTGAGCTCAGAAGTGGAGCACTGTCATTGACACCTGCACACATGGCCTGCTGCTTATGGAGTCCTCACCTTTATTTTACATCAACCCACATAATATTTACAGTCTACATATGCATTCCTTCATGTAGACGCAGTTTTTTTTAAGTATCATATTGCTATGTCAATCAATAATTCCACAGTTCTCATACCGAAAGAATAAATGACACGACTTTTCATCAACATTGAAGAAATATATATGTAGTTCCACCTTTTTTGTCTCAAACATAACTTTAGCATGTCTCATGTACCTCTGCAGATGCAGGTCTAACATCACTGTGTTTAGACTGGACATCAATATATCAGGTCTGATACACTCACTGTAAATATGACACTTGTATTTACTAGAACTGTTACAAACAAAACGCCTTTCAACCTGTAGATGCGCATGTCTATTTTTAGCTTCAACTCTGCTTTCTTTAACGCAGTTAAAATAAAAATGTATCTCAAGTTCCCAACAAACATTTTGAACATTATAATAAATAGCTTAAATACAACAGGTCTCTGTATCCTTTGCAATAATGGATTAATGTACAACGCTACACCAAGTGCCTCCTATAACAGAAGAAGGAAAAATAAAAATGGTGAACAATGTTATTTACATTTGCCTCAAGACATTTATGTGTGAAACTGACCTGCCATTATACAAGACATTTGTACATGAAACTGGCCTACCATCGTACACTTTGGTCTCGAAGTCGGTGCAAGGTGCCCGGGTGTAATAGTTACTGACGTCTAGCAAAACCACACAACTTTCAGAACCAGCGTCCAGCAGCCACCAGCACTGTATGTCACTGAAAATGCTGAGGAAAAAAAAACCACCAACTGGACTAGTGTGTTAAGCTATATCATATGATGTCTGTACTACTTTACACTCAGCTGCATGATGTGTGTCCACACTTTACAATCTAGAGGACTTTAGAAGTGCAAAGGTCACCCATCCTTTACGCTATATAGTGACCTCTGACAACTCTTTGTATTTTGAAATCACATTACAAAATATTTTACCACTGGTACCTCCCCACCACCACCACCACCACCTCGCACTCTAGTACCCTCCTGGCAACTGAAGGGTTGAAGGCACACAGAGTTTAGGGCTTAGGAAAACAATTTCAACTGCATGCAAAGCACAGTGATAAAAAAGTTAACTGCCACTCCAGTGCAGCCAAACAACTATCAAGAAGTTGCAACCTTCTGACCACAGGCAATAAATTATACAGAACGAGAAAATACTTACCCTTGTCGCAATGCAGGCAAGTTTAAGATATATGGCCCTGATGAAAGAACTATGCTTGTGCCACACTCCGAGTACTCTGAGGGAAAAGGTAAGATCAGGATGAATTAAATTAGGAGTCACTGCAATTTTTTTCTTGAAGTAGCACGTTTATAATCACACTTTCTTATATTTGTATGACTCATAGTTCTGGTGTAACAGCCTTTTTTATAAACAAAGAAATATTTGGATGTTAGGGAAGGAGATGACTAAGTGGTTAGAGTGCTGGTCTCCAAACCCACAGACACTGGTGCTGAACCAGTGCACCACACTTCTTCCAGTTCACCCATCTTGAAATGGATACCTGACCCATGGGTCAGGGAAGGTAAAACAGTGAGGGAAGGGAGATGGGCCCTACCCCCACGACTTGGGTCCACAGAAAAGAGGAGGATCTCATACAGAGATCTAGAACAGGTGATGCTGCACAGGAAAATGCCAATGATTCACAATTGACAAAAACATCAAGCAGTCTATAATGTATGGTATGTTTTCAGTGAATGTTTGAGTGCACAGGAAAGGGGCTGCAAGCTTCTGTGTTCCTGCATTTTCAACCAGTGGTGTTAGCACTACGGCATGTTTACTGTCCTATTTATGTCACTGACATCTTGTCATAGTAAATGGTCATGTGAAAGAGAATGATGCTGAGTGCAGCTCTAGACAAGACGAGACACTTTCTGTCTAAACTTACGTCCTGAAATTTCCACAAGTCTGATGACAAATCCATTATATGTCTGTAGATGATCTGTCACAAACTCCATGGCAACACAACCTGACCTGCTAGTCTTTCGCACTCTCTGGTTTCCACAATAACTGGCTTAAAAAAAAAAGAAAGAAAACAGGCAATAAGTTATATCATGTAAGCAACAAAAGTGGAAGAAAAAAATGTCCTTGAAATTTCAATGTCTGGCAATTATAGATATCCTGATATAATTTAGTTGTTAAATAAAAAAATCCCAAACTTTTCCAGGCCTGGAATTTTTATTTTAAAATTCCTGGACTTTTCCTGTTTTCAAGGACATGAATGAATCAATGAACCCTGGGGTCAGCAGCAATAGGAAAATGGAAAAATTTGATAACTTTTTTCTTGCATGCACATTTGAGGAATCCCTACACTAAGACATAAGCCATTCACCCTACAATCTGCACCCTAACCTACGACATTTCTGGACACATTATGCTTTGAAAGTACAGGAAATTATAGCATCCTATACCCTTTGCAAGAAAACTCTCCCTATGTGCATGCAGTTCATTAATGTAGGCTTGCAATCATATATACAGGTATATCTGTAACAGTTTGGAGATGTGTTACAGCCTAGTGCCCCACCATGTAGTCAGGTACATGTGAAAAGATCTTTGTTGTTGCCTTGTTTCTGTGACAGAACAAATATCTCTGCTATTGTCATTCTATTGTCCTTACCTCCATCAAATTTTAGATAATCGTAGCTGCAGGTGGCATGATATTCCAGGTCAAAAGAATAGGTATCCAAACTAACTGGCTGCCCTGATACTGTGGTCAGATTCCACCTGCACTCTGTGTAGCTGTAACATATTGCAGTCTATGCAGCATCTAAAATCCTAGCGTAGCAGTGCAATGCACTCAACCATTTATTATTCACTTCTAAGATTTCCACTGGATAATTTATGCCTAAGTGTAGTCTGGCTAAGAAAATAAAAATCTATGTCAAGCAGGGCAAAAAAACCCACAGTTGTTTGAATAGTTGTTTGGACAAACATACCTAACAACAGCCTGTACTATTATGATACTGTGTTAATTCAGTGGCATGCCAGAGTTGGCTCAGTAAGCCTCAGTCCAATCCCTCTGAACTCAGAGACCGCAAATTAAGAGTATTTAGGAGTGCTGCTGAAAACATCAAAAGCAGTTTTTGTGATGGGGATGAGCACTGCTCCACACATGATCCAGGAAAAATGGCGCAATCTCTGGTTGCACTATTAATCTCTGTTGATAAGCATTAACAGTACAAAAACTTTGGATGGGCTTGTTGGAGGTAGCAATCTATAATGTACTCTTAATGAGTCGGGGACTCTAACAAAAACATGCTCTCACTCCGTAACCCCACATTTTTTAGAAAGCAGTAATCTCTATCGCAGACATTAAAATGAAAAGAATGATTTTTTTTTTGTCTAATGGGTACTACATACAGAGTGATAGTAGACTCTGTTATGTGTGAGAGAGAGCCTCACTCATAACAAAAACAATCAATGTCATCATGGGTGCCCCCACCTCCTCCCCCCACGAAAAAAAAAAGAATTAAATGTCATCATGGCTCCCCACCCCTGCCCTGTCACAAAACAAAAACCAGAAATACCAGACAATATGTATTGATGGGACTTCAGCTACTGTTCACAATGTGCCAAGCATGACGTAATTGTTCTCTGAACTCCACTTTGCCTGACCATTAAATATTATAATACTGTACTGACATTTTCAGACACAGAACACCCATTAAGCAGTCAACAAGACTCAGCATCACTGTCTCCATGGTTAATCAATAGAAAAATACATAAAATCATGCATGCACAAAAACATGGGCAACAGGAAAAAAACACACGTAGCATGTCCCTCTAGCACACAATGCATCACTCTAGCACATAAACTCAAAGGGCTTGACAGGTACCTACTCTGTATATAGACCAGGGTAACCAGGTGAGTAGACATAAATGGGCTGCATGCCCACCTGTACAGAGCTGAGTCCACTCTGGCAAAATTTCTGCACTGCAGACAAGAGACACATCCAGCAACTGATTACACTTTTCTCTTTAACCCAAAGGTAAAATTTCAAACATCCCCCCCCCCACCCAATCATTTTGCAAGACAGCATGCACACGATTTAGTTGTATATTTTCAGGAGGCCTGGACGTTTCCATGAGTTAAGGCGATTTACTCTAAAATCAAACAAAATCACAAAAATCTACTGCAATTTAATTCCTTTGGTTGTCAGAATATTCTTCTGTTTTGGACAGCAGGAACATAAAATATAGCTTCAAAAGTGCTAAAATAAATTCAGTACTTAACATTAAAGAACACCAACAAAGTAACCGACAGGTACAGATTCTCTGGTTCTTATTCCAAGCAACTTCTTTCTCTTGCTTTCTCTCTCTCATGCTTCCAACTTCTTGGAGCAGACTATGTCATGTGTAGTACAAGGTTTAGAGAGGAAAAAAAGGATAACAACAGTGTAGTGTTTGGGGCTTAGATCTATGCATGAATCTTGACATAGCACAGATCTTGGCATTCTTAAAAAAATACTGCTTATAAACTACCACATTTGCAGTAATATACTTGAAAATATTAAAGTGTTTTATTGAAATTAAATAGTACTTACAATTTGGTGTCAAATGCTGTTATTGTATGCATGAAATAAAAAAGTGTAATAAATTCTATCCATCACTGCTTGTACACTTTCAGTGTCTCTGAACTCTATGTTATAGTCACTTTCTGATGTTGAATAAAATCCAAAATTTGGTATTTTGAACTTTTGGCCAAAATTATATTCAAAGTATCTTTTACACATAACTTGATATGATTTGAACTAATTTGAAACTTTCTTTTCCATCTGGCAGCCATTTTTTGAGTTAGGTAACTGTCCTGGTGAAGAGATAATCAACTAAAACATATCAGAGAGCTGAATCTACACTTTATAAACTCGTTTAAACAGTGCAGGGTACAAAACCAGTGATATAGTTTTCTAACAATACCAAGATTAATTCCCTTACACTGTTAAGAGCGTCTGCAAGATTTTTTTTAAATTGCCAAATAATGTTTCTTCAGTGGGCTCAAGAGTTGCCATGACTGCCAAAACATGTTTGAGAGACCCAACAAAGAGTTAAAAAATTATTTTTAATTATGTCCTGAATTATAACTGTTCCCCAAGAAAATAATCCTGGATAAAGCGATGTTATAAAGCAGTGAAAACACATTAAAGGGTGACAGAAAATATTTTGAGAAAACATCCTCTATTGGTGACATGATGGAGGGAAAGAAATATTACGTCAGTAAGGAGTACTTGCATCTGCCAAGTGAGTGACTAACTTCACTAACCAGGTTTCTTTTCTACTCGCATTTTACGAGGAATGCCTTAGTAGTCTAATGGTGAAGCTATCCAGTTCCAGGCTGGAGGTTGGCAGTTTGCATCCTCAGACTTAAGAATTGGCAAACTAGTAGCTGCCCTGCCAGAAGCCTGACACTATAAGGAACAGTACTAGGACTGGGTGGCAAATTGTCAGTATAATGTGACTGGGCGGGACTGAAGCCCCTGTTGCAACAGCAGTCCCACGTGTGGCAGCATGTAAATGTGTCTAGGCAACACCATGCTCAAGTGCATCTAGTTTGCAGCAAGACATTAAATATTCACCAACTAATACCTTACAGGACTGATTTTAATGTTTCACAGGAAACAATTATTGAATACAGTATAGCACTCCTTTGGTGAAATGCTAAGGAGATAGATGACATGTACATATAATGTCATACCAAGGGAAAATTTGATGTCAAAGTCTCCAAGTCTTCCACTAGAGGAAGGGTAATAAACAAGAGTCACATTATGGCGGGTTTCAAGCACCGGTCCATAAGACTGGCCACACCAAACAAGGGTGCTGACAATTGTAGGATGATCATAATCTGCAAACATAACAAGAATATCAGATATCACTTACAAAGTAAGAGTGCCACATAAGTAAAAAAAGATCAGGTGTATGTTACAGATTTCTTAC
>SMGT01001151.1:472858-487083 GCA_004794575.1 Lanistes nyassanus | reverse complement strand
ACCCCTGACTATGGTGTATGTTACAGATTTCTTACCCCTGACTATGGTGTGTGTTACAGATTTCTTGCCCCTGACTATGGTGTGTGTTACAGATTTCTTGCCCCTGACTATGGTGTTACAGATTTCTTGCCCCTGACTATGGTGTGTGTTACAGATTTCTTACCCCTGACTATGGTGTGTGTTACAGATTTCTTACCCCTGACTATGGTGTGTGTTACAGATTTCTTACCCCTGACTATGGTGTGTGTTATAGATTTCTTGCCCCTGACTATGGTGTGTGTTATAGATTTCTTGCCCCTGAATACGGTGTGCTATGGATTTTTTTACCCCTGACCATGGTCAAATTTCATTTTTCATTGGATAGCATAAAGTATATGTTACTCCTGCACATACATTACAAACCAGTAGACAATTAGCAATTTGTATATCTCGGATTAAGCCTTTGGCAAATAGGTCATGAGAATCCAGGTTAGCACTATTTTTTTTCGACTGTAATGAAAATTTATCCTTACAAGCGGAGAAATGGGTTCATTATTAGAAAAATGAGAGCTGGCACCCAGGTGGGTGAAAAAAACCCTTTAGCAATTATAATGTAGATTTTTAGCGAGCAATTATGTAATTGCTTGTTCCAAAATTATCTCCCCGTATCAAGGATAGTCACAGGAAATAAGAATAATGAAATGAGCAAAAAACTCACAAAATAAAATTTCTAGTCGTTCATCATTAAAACCACAAGGGTCATGGCCTCCAAGATTGAAGTGCATGACCTCAATGCGGAGGAAATTTGACGCACTGTGGATAACTTGCCGTGTACATTTCTGCTGGCTGCAGATATAAGGTCATAAAATTGAAAATGTGATTTTCAAAATATAATATAAAACAATAGAGAGAAACAAAGACTGTTAGTATTATTAACATATATTCGTAAACATGTCATAGCAAAAAAAGACAGAACCTTCAGGTTTAGAATAGGAGGACAGGTTTTAGAGTGTGAAGTCATCTTTTGCCGCTACTGCTGCAGCCAGTTTGCTGAGGACAGTCTGCGGATCCTGCTGAAGGATGTTGTGGCTGAGCCTTGTCACTTTCTACTGTAATTTTTTTAAGAAGTTATATCTGCCTTTTTATTTAAATGGGTTCCTGTCTCACACACACACACACATGCTACCATTATATTGTATGTCTGGTTAAAATAGGCAAAGCACTTGTCACATTCAGTCACACATGTGATAAATTACTAATCACATTCAGTAATGTTTGTGGCACAATTTTTAGAGAATCTGAGCCCTGCTTAAAGCCAAAGAGAAACACGAAGCACCTAGGGAAATGCTTCATTAAATTTATACTTTGAAGAGATATTTCATTCTTTCCCCAAATGAAATCTTCCAGTTTTATCAGCCATTAACTACCAGAAGTCTGGTTTCACCTAGGACATCCAATATTCATTGCTGAAGGTAGTTGGACCGGAATACCTGCAAACCTTTCTACATGACATACATCCTCAGAACAAAATACAGCTGTAACAAGAAGAATCCTTTTTTCAGATTAATTATTAAAATCACATTTAATTCATTTAAAGGTCACATACCAAACACAACAAAGCTAAAAGAAAACAGACCAAATTTCTAAAGGTTTGTAATATCTGTCACTATTCCAGCATCAAATGTAAGTTCAAGCTCACCCTATGTGAAGGGCTGTTTCCTGGGACCCCACTCCCAGAAAATAGTCTTGAGAAAGTGTCAACTGCACACTGGAGTTGATCGGGTCACACATGAAATCTCCCATGTTGCCTGATTCAAAAAGGAACGGAGAGAAAACTGATCAATGTCCTGATCATGTCAACATGGATCTATCTTATTTTGCACATATTTCTATATGTGTATTTCTGCATGTTTCTGCAGTGTACATTTGCATCATGTCCCCAGAGCTAAGTGGCAAGAAGTCTCTAAAGCTAAATGGAATCAAGTCCCTAGAGCTAAATGCCATCACATCCACTAAAGCAGACTCTTTTATATCTAACATTAAATTTTTCATCAAAAATGGAGGTTTTGTTTTAAACAACATCTCAGTTAAAATGTTGGAAATAGCAGTTTTTCAAAAGCACAGACAAAATAAAAATGCAGCTTGAATGCTGAGCAAGGCAAGACAGAAAAAAGATCAAAGAGCATAACTTGAACTATTGCTGTTTTCTTCTCCCCACCATTTGGCACAGGCCTGGGATGATAATAGTACCAGTTCATGTCCCCCACACGGCCCACAGCTGATGTGAAAGACGGCCTGAATGTACAGTACATGGACCTTATGCATGAACTGGCTTACTATGACTACCGGTGTATCCCTGCTGTTCAAGACCATGCAACAAGAATGAGTTTTCCATTATTTGTCCATAAAGATATTTTCCTGTTTGTTTGGTGGAAAGAGTTGAAGAGCAGCAGCGGAATTCACATGTTCTAAAAGGGTCTGCTGGAGACCCTGTTACACTGGGAATAATCAGGATCAGAAAAGTGAGTCTTATAAAAAAAAAAGCCACCATATGGGTCCCAGGTAAGACTCACAGATTTGGAAAAGAATGGTTGAAACAGTACAAGGTATTACTGGAATGTTAGTTGCACAAAGAAAAAAGTAGCACCCCACTTTTTGAATGAAAGGTAAAACAAGTCAATACTTTACCACCGGGTATGCACAAAAAGGACAATATTTACTTGAACCTTTCTGTTGATTCTATACTCTATCACTGGCTATACACAAAAAGTTTTAAATTTTCTTGTACTTTAAAGTTTTTCTATTAATTCAATATTACACAAAATCTATATACTAGGATAATTTTTACTTAGAGCTAGGATGATACATCTATGTATGTATATAATCCTAGCTTTGAGCCTTGCTGTTATTTCCCTCCCCCTTCCTCACTTCCTTAAAAAAAAAAGACTGCCTTGTTTTATCATGTTTTGGTTCACTAGGCAACACATGACCCTCATTTCAAAAACTAATGATCATCTCCGATACCAACAGCTGCACAGAGCTGCGCACCCCTCCCCACCCCTACGGTGGATAAATAGTTCTTTTTGCATCAATAATCGCACTTCCTCCTATTATTTCTCCCTTCAATTCCGCCCCACCCTCCCAACACACACACGCACACACGTACATCTACTGACTTCGGTTATAGGTTACTTTACTGTTTAGAGGTCTGCCTCACAATCAAGTGTCATGATCATGTTCTTTAATTGTAACAAAACCTCTGTTCGTGTGACTTGTGTAACTTCCACCATTACCGTCTGCTTCTGACGGTACTTTTTATTTTATTCACTGTAATCTCCACATTGTTCAACTTTAAACGTGGAATGATGAATCACGATGTTTTGAAAAATAAACAGACACGCAATGTTGTATTTAACATCCCACCATAATCCGACATTCGGGAAATGTATATCATGATAATCATCACTATATGTCATTCGGTCAACCGATTTGGATTAGCACTCTTTTACGGGGCGGTAAAACCTACAATCGGGTACAAGTCCGACTGTATCAGATGTTATACCTGATTGTACCCGATTGTAGGTTTTTACTGCCCTTTTACCCGTTTCTACCTGCTGAAATGACGCGAAAATCACACAATCAGACTCACCTTTCAGAGCAGCAAGGAACAGTGTTAGAAAGATACACTTCCATTTCCAGCTGATTTCTAATATTAGGCATGAGAGGGTCTTCATGGCAGAAGTACTATTTTCCCAGCTACATCACTGCCCACACCTTGCCTCTGTGAATGGACGGAAGTTCTGGTCGATTGAGTCACTGCAGTACCTGGGCAGGTACGACTGTCAGCAGTCGGCGCTATGTTTAGACAGCGGCGCTCCGCACGAGGACACACACGTTTCCCCTTCGGGATTCGTGTAATACGATATTCACACTACGCAGGTCAAACACTTGACTGGTGCTTCCGCCACTGTCAGCTGTCAGCTGTCTGGATACCAACCACTGCAGTACTCCGTCTAACGCCTTTGACAACCTGCGTAACCAAACGTTTTTTTAAAAGCTATTTCTATAAATAATTTAGGATAGTCGGTGACAGATTATTTTTCACGGTACGTTTTCAGCCATTGATCAATATGTATATAATAATGCCACTGAAAGGCACCAATCAGTTGTTTGCCTGCATACGCGCCGGGGGGCGGTGGTAGATGGTGTGTGTTTGTAAGAGGGATGGTTACGTGTGGTTTGTGTATCTGTGTGTGCGTGAGAGAGAAAGAGAGGTGGGGGGGGGGCAGCTATGAGGCTTAGATTTTAATTGCGTGAAAAGATCTCAGTAAACAAGTCCATTGTGTAAGTAATGTAACAGGTCTGTAACTGTGGTGGCAGTTTTGCCTAGATACATTGTATGACACTTGTCCTATAGTAGTTTAAATTGTTCAACCGGATGAATTAAGTGTGTCCTATACACCGAACGGGCCACGTAGGTCCCCTACATTTACGGAGGATTGCCCTCTGTTAAGCACGTCCTTCAGCGTGTCGCATGCCTAGTTTGGTGTACATGGATCGCGTTATCATCACCATATATTCATCACGTCAGGCTAGGTAGGGCCTGCTTGCAGAGACGTACACTTCTCCTGTCGATAAGCCTACATAAAGGTGAACGTAAAATACACAAAGCAATCGGGCCTCATATGGGTCTTACGACTGGCCGAGGGCCAGATACAATGCTTATGCAACCCATCCCAAGATGATAAGGTCGATCGTCATACAAAATGTCTCACATTAAGTCTTGATGACAAGGTCATCACACGTATGCTCTCTCCAGGTCGTGATGACCTGGTTATCAAACATTATCTTACACCAGGTTTGGGAAACACTATGCACGCATTATGCACGCAGTCTGGCATTTGGTTGTGATGCCAGGTGTATAACACCGATATTACCAGGAAAGATACAGACGTAAACAAGAGTAACTTTCTGGACAGTGCAGACTGCAGTCGACGAGATTTGAGATAAGAGGTGGCAAGCCAAAAATGAGTCAATCCATTAACAGGTTTTACAACTCAACAGTCTTTAGGTCATTAAGGTATGCACAGGAAAAAGGATCTACGATAAAAGAACGGTCTTCACCTGCATCTCACACTGCTTTGACAAAAGAGGCACCATGTCAATCTTCATGTCAGTTGCAGGGAAAGGGAAGTTCCAAAATTTGTTTACTAGGGGACGGGGTAGTAAAACCCCTGAATGTTCCACTGGCCCAGATTGTTCTCTATCTCTCTCGTATGACAATAGCAATCAGCCAAATAGATATACACACATATTCGTATGACAATAGCAATCAGCCAAATACACACACATATATATATATATAGACGGCCTATATGGTTTTATGGTTTTTAAAGGTCTGGGAAGGTTTCTGATGGCCTTTGGTCGCTGGGCTACCGTGGCGTGTTTTTTCCCCCTTCTTTGCAACTGTCAATAAGCCTTTGCTTGAAGACTTTCGAAAAGTCGCAAAACATTGAGATGAAAAAGACCTGGTGTGTGCTTTTTGCCGACGTGAACACCAGGACTGGGGGTTGCCCTGGTGTTGCACTACACGCTGGGTTTATCGTGGCTTGCGCTGGAAGGGTGATTAGGAAGCTGTAGCACCACCCTCATAGAAAGTAACGAATGGTCGTTAAGGAAGAAGGTATAGCTACCTTAAGTCATATGTGACTGAAGGACGATCTGTTTCCCAACCTGTTGGTCAGTGTTCCATTCATCTCTCCCTCTATGTGTGTGTGTGTTTCATCGCTTTCACTAGAGTGTCTGTGTCCCTAGTCCGCGCGAAGTGTGCATAAACTGTGTTTTCGCGGGTTAAAAATCCACATTTTATTTATTATTTATTATTTATTTATATAAGGTTGGGAAGGAAAGTCAAAGTTCAAAATATGGGACATATTATGTGTCACCTTTTGTGTCCTATAGGATTAATAACTGAAACCGTAGACTTGGCTATAATTATTTCTAATAATCTTTTTTCCACACTGAATGTTAAACTCAATGTTTTAAAGCTGTGTTTGTGCCGATTATCTAACTGCAAGGTCAAGCTGAATTAGCTGACTATCTCAGAAGGAGGTTTATAGTTCAAACCTCCTAGCCCAGTTAAGGTAAGCCACTGGCAGGTGTCCGGCTGAGAATGCATATGGCTGATGTAGCGCGAGGTAAGGGAAGATGCTGAATTGACTCAAATGCTCTGGAGTAGAAGCCCAGTGGTGATAGATGTTAAACCTGAGCTAAATGTGCGAGCTGCAATGGTGGACACTGGTCAGGGAGTTGCGTCACAAAGGTGTCTGTGGGTAGTGACGATGACAGCCCTTTGATCACAGTGAACTGTTCCTGGAATTACGACAGGTCCGACACCAAGGGGCAGAGAAACATATCAAGGTCATAACCCCAGCTTCCAGAATTAGTTGGAGCGGTTTTTTTTTCGATTGACAACGAGGGGTGGTTAACTTGTCTCTGTATTGGTTGCATATTTGATGTATTGGAAAATCACATGAATGTGCGAATTGGATGTGATATGGAAGGGATTGATTTTGAAATGTACAGTGTAAAAAAACAGTTTTTGAATGTAAGTTGCCTTCTGCTGCAAGCCAAGCCTTTTGCTGTTAACAACACTTTTAGTGCACCTTTTGCTTGCTAGCAGGACCTCTTGTGTCCTTGTCAGCAAACTTTTACGTTAAAGTTAGACTTTGTCGGGCTGTATGCTACAATCTGCCATGAAAAGTGCACCAAATGGATGTCGAGGAATTGCAGAATGCGAAGGAAGTAACTGAGGAAAGGAAGGTCTGAAGTAAGGAACAGAGATCCGATCCAGCACAGCACCTGCGAGTCTTAGAAGGAACTTGTGAGGACAAGCTCAGACATTAAGGATTGACCTGGACTGTCTCGCCATGTGTTAGATGTGATGTCAACGTCAGCGCCTGCCAATCCTTGGTGGCGCTGTGTGCCGACTTAACAAGGATGTCACGATGGTGCTATTTGACTTTGATTTACAGATCGGTTGATAGTTGGCTCGCAGCACTGTAACGTTTCCGTCACCATCCCCTCTCCATGCACCCTACCTTCTACAGTCGCAAAGACGACCAACTGGAGGGGCGGGAGCACGTCTTCAAGCTTTATTAATAAACGTCTACAGTCCGTTGGAGGTGGTGGCCGGCCTAACCATGTAACCCTGTCCTTCCAAATTGTCTAGTGGCTTATCTGACCCATTCTCTCTCTCTCTCTACTGACCGCTTCTCATTGTGACTCATAGACAGGAGCCTGCCCTTCTACTTTACGCTAACATCTGGCGGATAAAGGCAGTTACTTCTTCCCAGCATGACCCTCACTCGACGCAGCTGCAGCAGAGGTGGACGAAGAAGGCAGCCCTGTGGCTTCCCCCCCCCCCCACTGTGTTCCTGTCTTTTTGTCTTGCTACATCCCGGCTTGGCTCTTCCTGGTCAAGACTTTTAAAGTCCGACGGCCAAACAACCGAGCAAGCGCCAAGGGCTGGGGGGTAAGCCCGAGGAAGCTTCTCCCTTCAATTTGGTCTATGTGTTTCTCCTTCTTCAGACTCCGAGTTCTCCTTTTTATTTCTCCCTCTTGCAGTGCCCTCTACATCACATGATCTATCCCCCCTCATGTGCCCCCACGGAAGCAGGCAGCATCATGTGGGTATCCAATTTATGACCTGTTGACAGGCGCTAGTTCCAGTATTTGGGTTTCCCGAGTTCCCGCATTCAGCGACCGCTTGTTGCTGATGCAGCCGTGCTTGGTTGACATCCTGCTGTCTGCCTAATGGGAGTGTCGTCATTGGCACCTGTGCGCCGCCATCCTGGGGGAAGGTTGGTTGCCCCCCCACCCTCATATGTGTTGTACCCTGTTTGAGAACTACATTTCCTTATTTGTGCAGCCCAGGCTACCCTCTAGTCCATGAGTCACCCACAGATTTAATAACTAAGCAAACAGTGGTCTTACACGTGCCAGCTCTCATTTTGTTATAAGCACCAACCACGCTGACAGTTTGAATCCTGCGGGAAAGGAGACTTATTGGACCCACAGATTGCTACCCGGTTATGTGTGAAAATTATCTGCCACATTGTTATGGTTGTTGGTCTACGAAATCCCAGTTCTAGCTCGTGAGTCCCCAGCTCAAAACCCACAAGTACCTCAACCAAGACAGTGACTGCTTTAACACAACATTTTATTTATTTACAATTTATGGGAAACTAAGCGAGAAGGTATTTACATTATTCCACTGACATAGACAAGTCTACATACACGAATACCATGAACTTCCGCACTCACAGGCTGGTGTCAACATTCGTACACGTATAGTACTTCAAACATGCACATGTACAAGGAAAGTTACTCTACCAAAACTTCTGCTAGCGTTGGAGATGCCCCAGTATTTTCACCGCACTTGCTACACCTAACTGGTCCCGACTGGACAAGTGGACTGTCTATTAGGTGTGTGCTTTAGGGAGTTACTGGGCGATTTTACAACTGACTGTTCACAGCTCATTCCTCACAACTAGATTCGGGTTACAGTTGTGTCAGCTAATTCTCCATATAGCTAAGCTACGCAGTACGTACACTCACTCATTCACGATGCTGGACAGGACTACCACAGACACCACATCTCTCAGCTCCACGTCCCAGCAACGGTCCTATGACGTTTTTGATAGACAAGAGTCGCCCCTATGTTGCTCCACAGTTACCTTCTAACGGGTCGGCAGCAGCAGCAGCAGCAGCAGCTGGCTCTCTGTATCCACGTCGCAGATAACTGCCATACTCGGCTACAGTACCTGCTCCGGGAGACTTGGTCTCGAAGGCAGCAAAGCATGCTCACTCCTGACTGGCTGGAACAACGACCCGACAAAAATCACAACAAAGGACACGCGAACAATGTTGACAACGCAAAAGACTGCTTCTATCACAGCAGACGGAGGAACTTGGGAGAGCATGTTAGGAGCAGAAAAAAATTCTGTGAGTAGAAGATAATATGTAAGTGTTGTCACATGGGAGCTTACTTATACTCCTAACGCGTCGTTTTTGTGCTCGCTCCACACGACCGCCGTTAAGAGGACAACATATACGTAGGTGGAGACGCTATCACTGCATTACTTATTGTTTTCATATAATTATCTCATTGTACACCGTGGCCCGAGCCTCGATCCACCTACAATCTCCCCACAAACAAAGAATCCCAGACTCTTTAATACAGCAAAAGAAAAAAAGAGAATATTATTTACAGATATCGGGTATTTACAGCATGAAATATCTAGGCTCATAAGTGGGATGACTCCCGACTTTCTTTCTGGTTCAGCTAACAGCATACAATTCCTTCCATCACCTGCCCTTCTAAACACAAGATCACGACACACGTACCTGATTCAACTGCACGCACACTATGACCACGTGTAGAACACACAACACTGGTCACCTGGTTGTTTGCACAGTCCGCACAACGTTACAGTCTGTACTGAAGGGGCGCGCCCTCTCTGCCGTCCTAAACGTTGACGTGTCAGAAGGTCCTCTTGGCAGCTCCTTGGCAACTGCAGACTCGCGTTGTCGAACTCTCCTGTGTCCCTAGCCACCTGACGCAACGCTTACTGAGTATTATAAGCACTGACGTTGCAAAGCCACCGCACTGTGGGACACTGGGGGTTAACCATCGACCTCTGAACTCGCTCCACTGGAGTTCAGTTACATCCAGCCACTCAGGGCCGGATCTTTGCTCCTGCGTTAGAGGGTTGTCTTCCTCCTGTCCCTTGACTTTCCCTTTACGTTCTGCGGTTCCTCCTTCGCCCGGTCAGCGTAGGTGGCGTCTTCACAGTAGATGAAACACGTGACAAGAGTCGCACACCAGTCCTGGAGGACCACACGCCTCCAAAGGAATAAACAAAAACCTCTTGCGCTACAGCTACAGCAACTGGTTCGCCGCAAACACGTGGGGTCAGAACAGAACATCGCTCAAGTCCTGTAGATGGTGCCGCCTGCCTCTGCGACAAGGCTTAACACCAACAGCCTTCAGCAGGCTGTCATCAGACTTTACAGCAGACACTATATACAGCAGCAGTTCCACCGCAACACGTCTCTCAGCTGATTTCAGGGTGACATTCTAACATCTGTCCTTTTTATTCTAACTGTTCATATTACCTTGGTCCTTTCACACACACGTGGCGGTCAAGATACACACATCAACCAACCAGGACAGAGATAGCAGTAGCCACACCTCCTTACTCCCACCTAGCCCAGCCTATACAAGCACCTGCGCCTGGGCAGTTCACCCCTTTGTACTGATCGAAGCTCTGATGGTTCACACTACAATCGTTAACAGCCGTCTTTGTAACGTAGTTCCTCCCTGCCTAACTAACACTGTGTCTGGCCGGGACATGACACGTACACGATGGCTGTTCAAATCCCAGTTGTTCGAGAGAGCTATCAGGTCCAGTAACACCTCGTTTCGGCCTAAAAGCTACACGCATCGCTGGCGATGCACAACACCCGGGGCTGGAGGTGTGAACAGGGTCGCTGGGGCACCTAACCACTCAGCCCCTCTGACCTACCGGGTGGCGGCTTGAACAAGGGGATTAAGGACCAAACATAAGTAAGATAGCAGTGGATGGATCACACCTAGAATCTAAAGGGTAATTTCCTTGACACACCAAACCCCGAAACGTGACAGTAAGAATAATAAAAAATTTTAAGTTTTCGCGCGCGTGTGTGTGTGTGTGTTCAGACAGTTCTAGCATGGATACATCTATACGCATTTCCCATACAGCAGTTGCCCTAGTTAAGACCTGCATGGTATAAAGGGGATAGTGTGAATGGGTAAACTCTGGGTCTCCCCCCATCCCTCCAGAGATCCCAGAAAGTCAGTGGTCATGTAGGCGCGGCGTGCCAGCCCCAGCAGAGGAAAGATTTCCATAATGCCCTGTTCACAAATGCTAACGCGGTGCCTACTGTGGCCAGCACAGATCGTGCAGACGTGAACAGTTCTGCACTAGACAATCTCACAGCAGTTCGACATACAGAAGTCAGCACTAAGACACAGGAAACAGAATTAGATGCAGGAAACAGAACTACATACAGGCTATACTAAGACAAGTGCACTAGAATTAGATAAAGAAGTCAGAACTAAGACAAACGAATCATAATTCGACGCAGGAGTCGTAACTAAAACACGGGAATCACAATTAGACACTTGTGATACTAAGATGGAGGGACCAGAATTAGATATAGGAATCAGAATTAGATACAGGAATCAGAATTAGATACAGGAATCAGAATTAGATACAGGAATCAGAATTAGACTCAGGAGTAAGAACTAAATCACGAAACACACGAATCAGCATTGAGGACAGGAGTCAGACACAGGAGCCAGAATTAGACACAGGAGCGGCACAGGCACAAGCTCACTTTTCTTTTTCTCTTGTTATATCGATCTCGATCCTTTGTTGTCAAGGCAACTGTTTCGATTTATCAGAGCCAGTATTTCTCGTCCCTAGAGTGCACGCACGCAACACATAACCATGCACCCACGCGCACCAGCGTACACACACACATGCTCGTACGTGCCCACCCGCGCGCGTGCGCACCCACCCACACACGCGCACACACACAGCACACAGATGCTTACGCCAGATCAAGACAGGTTAAGGAATAAGCTGCTTGTGTACTTTGACACGTCAACATTGGGAGGGTGAAGCCAGCAGCCATTAGAACAAGAACTATTGTAGAGCGAGAAAGGGGAGCAGTGTGGCAGGCCTGGCTGTGTCCTAGCAAGGGGCGGTACAAATCCTGCAGCCAGCGGACGGTCCTCGCACTGCGCACGTCTTAACGAGGTCTGGAAGCAGCTGCGCCACTCTCCGCCGCAGTGCCTGTCCCGCTCGCAGCTCGCTGTCCCCTTTGTCCTGGCTCGGCGCAACATGGCGGGCACGCCGGGCTTCGGGCGGGCCGTCAGATCGATCGCTGGAATCACCACCACCACCAGCAGCAGCAGCTTCCATCGGAGCGCGCAGTAGCAGAGAGGGCGAGTGCTGCGTGAGGAGGCCAGGGGGCAACACCAGCTAAAGTTGGTCACCTAGATTCCAGCCACGGTGGTCTGGCCGGCTGGACGTACAGCCGGCCTGTGCTCACTTGGCGCAAACAAACCGCCGCCATCAGCCGCTTCAGCAGATGGCGCAGGGACCCGACTTGACTGAGAAACTAACGGCCTAGCCCGACGT
The DNA here is from genome assembly GCA_004794575.1 of Lanistes nyassanus. Taxonomy (NCBI): domain Eukaryota; kingdom Metazoa; phylum Mollusca; class Gastropoda; order Architaenioglossa; family Ampullariidae; genus Lanistes; species Lanistes nyassanus. The sequence goes on along the minus strand of SMGT01001151.1, from coordinate 474,853 downwards.
CATCCTCATAATTTATCACGTGATGGGTGGCTTGGAAGCGGCAGACAGCTGTAATGGCGGACGTGCCCAAAAGTGTGCCGGGCTGTGAGGTCTAGGAGGGCATCTCTGACGTCACCAAGCGGAGGAAGCAAACCAGCCGCACAGGGTGAGTACCCCGATGTTGCAAGTCCCTTTTATTTTACAGTCCTGTCTTTCGCGTACCCGTGGAGCTGGCCGCTGGCTGGAGACATACCAGGACCGTCGTCGCTTGCTGACATCGGCCCCCGCGTCGGTACGACGTGAGGTACCGGCTTTGCCGCTGCTGCGCGTAGTGTGCCCGATCGATGGCCAACAAATCCAATTAAGCCCTCGGCGGCGAGGGCCGGGCAGCAGGTTGGCAGTTTGGCTGACTGATCAGCTGGGGGGGGGGGGGGGGGGGGAGACGCGTAACAGGGCAATGGTGTTCCATTAGGGTGCCCAAGGTGTGAAACGTAACGACAACCGTTATGCATACGGGACCGGCTGTTGCCATGTTTACCTGTGCAAATGCAGTAGTCAAAGGCTTTGTCCATGACTATAATATATTCAGGACCCAGCCCGCCAGCCCGTCCCTGACGTGATGTAAATTGTTGTCGTTAATGGCCGCTGCCTAATCTCGCGTCATCGCCTTCCTACTGAGTCTGAGATTCGACTTGAGTTGAATGGAAACAGCGTAGATATTACATGCATATTCTTTTGCCTTCTGTAAGCCGGGATTTTAGGTGTTGTCGGCTCTCAAAAGTCACATTTAGGAAGTGTCTGGAAGTCAAGTCTAGACCTGCCCGCAGTCCGCCTTATTACATAATATCGACAGCAGTGCAACAGTTTGTACCTATCAATCTGAAAGTCTGCTGAAAGTTCAGGATTAAGTCTTTAGCAGTCGCTTATATGTACTTTGTGCATAACCAGGGACTAGCTTAACACAAGTCAGGTTACTAACACGGTAATGAAGGTCATGCCACTGATTGGAGTAGCGCCACCAATGTCAGCAGCGTGCAGCTATGGCCCAGTGTTGTTTTCACCGCCACCACTGGACAGTCGATCGTTGTGTCCTCAGCAGGTCGCAGCAAGAGCATAGCTTAGTAGCGCATGTCGGAGGTGGCTATGTCTGGTCGTGTCACTTTTAAAGTGCAGCTAATTTTAAGTCACTTGATTCGCTTTTTAGAACTCCAGTGTCACAAGTTTTGTTGATTCGTTAACGAATACTGGCTCCTTGAACAAATATTGGCTCCCTGAACAGATGCTTGCCCCCCCAACCCCCGAACAGATACGATTGCTTCGAATGCCCTCCATTCCCAGCTTCACGTCTGCTTGCGTAAGATGTCACGTGACCTGAGCGCTCGCATACACCAATGCATGTGCTGAGGCAAGACAGAATTGCCAGGGAAATGTTCTTGAGGAGTTCTGGAAAGGACGTGACAATCAGTTACTGCACGTGACAGATAGTTGTAGCAGGCAAAATATTGAATTTTAAAACCATGCCAAGCACTATCCGTAATTAGCTTCCAACACTGTATCTCTGGATGCGGATGTCGTGAGGAGCTTGCATTCTGTAGCTGCAAACGTGAGACTCTTGAGGTGAAATCCCTGATGACAGCCAAGTGACATGAGTACGGCCAGCCGTAGCTGGTACTGGTATGGCTGTACAGCACGGTAGCTGGGCGTTGATTTAAGGCATTGTGACGCACATCAGTAATGTACGTAATACTCACTGACTATCTGGTTCAAGCATACGTTTTTGAATCCGTTTCACAATAGAATCAACTCAGAATAGAATATATATCAACTATGCAACATCTCAGTGATCATACATTGTGCACAGCGACTGCAATAGAAACACATCGCAGAGCGAACTGAGTGAAACAGGACTGAAGTCTCAGTGACCTGGCGATGCAGTCAGTCAGTGCAGGGGCGGATTATGGGGGGGGGGAAGGGGCCATCCCCCAACAGAGCACACACCCCCCCCAAAAAAAAAAC
>SMGT01001151.1:384114-472821 GCA_004794575.1 Lanistes nyassanus | reverse complement strand
CCCCCCCAAAAAAAACCAACAAAAGAGAGGAACAAAAAGATGAGGAAACTATTTGGGAGGCAGGGTCCTTCATATGAAATGGAATTGCGACACGAAGTCTGTGTGCGTGCACAGCACAATCGACCAGTCCTGACTGCCGCTCAGGCCTATATGATTTTTATCATTTTCTCCCCCCCCCACCCCTCAAGAGAACCACCATCCTCCCCTGCAGTGACATTAAGGATAGAAGACGGCGATAATAGGGCTTATGACTGAACTTTGTCCACAACAAGGCCAGCGAACAGATTCACCAGAAATGCTACCATCAGGAACAAAAGACATTCATGAATATATGTTGTTGGTGTGTTGCAGTTTGCATGCAATGTGGGTTTCGCAGAAACAGAAGACAGCAGAACCAATTATCGGCAAATGATTACACTAAATTAAAGCGGAATGGCGCCACATTAGCAATCCATTAAGCCGTTGACCTGCAAGATATGTATATATATCACTCGCACGTGACTGCTTGGGAGTTGCAAGCCGATGCCTGGAGGTCATCGCTCACTGTGGATGTACACGAAGGGGTTTGCATTATACTCAGCAGGGCCCAGGGTTCTTTTATGAGCACATGAGCTGGCATGTGAGGAAACAGACATAACTCAATTCTGCCTGCGGCCGCGGGCTCACAACACTGGCATGATAATGACATTGATTGGGGCTGAGTAGTTCTGGGCCATTAACAGTCCTGGTGCTGAGTGGGGATGATTCGTACACAAAAACATATTTGCCTATTTTGGTTTTTCTACTTTTTTGTAATGATGGGGGTTAATAGATTATAGACAGGTTCTTCGTGCACTTACTGAAGATGCTTACTACCAGATCCTGATATGTATTGAATGTTTCTTGCAACCATTCAGACAGTGCTTAAATATGTTTATACTGAAGTGTGTGTGTGTGTGTGAGAGAGAGAGAGAGAGTGCGAGAGAGAATGAGAGATGGGATAAGTACTTTTACATCTATTGAAACTCCATCAGGAGGTGCAGATTTACTCAGATTTTGTGAAAAGGATTTGCATGGCTGTTTTCCTTGTGTGGTGCTAGTAGATTGAGAAGCATCTGACAGAACACTAGCACAGACGTAGTGTAAAATTAAACCAACAAAGACGTAGTGTAACGCGCTTTAACGAAGATGTATACATGTGCAGTGTAACGCGCTACCAACACAAACGAATTAAACAGGACCAGGAAAGCAACAGAGGTAGTGTAACACAGGACCAAAAAATGTTAATACTAAAACAGACGCAGTGTAACACAGGGCGAACAAAGACGTTGTTGTAACACCGGACCAGCAGAGATCTAGTGTAACACAGTACCAACACAAACGCTGTGTAATACAGGGCCAACACAAACGTTGTGTAACACAGTACCAACACAAACGTTGTGTAACACAGGGCCAACAAAGATGTAGTGTAAGACAAGATCAACTGACAGTGTACCAACACATGGATGTACAGACGCAGTATAACATAGGACCAGTAAGATGACGGTGTACCAATACAGGCGCAGTGTAACACAGGACCGGTTAGGTAACAGTATGCCTACAAATTACTGGACCATTAAAATGATAGTGTACCAACACAAAAGTAGTGGGACACAGTTCCAAAAATGACGGTTTAACTACACAGAGTTAAACACAAGACCAACAAAGTGACGGTGTACCACCACAGACGTAGAGTAACACAGATCCAGCAAAGGTTATGTTATACTATACTAACACAGACATAGTGTAACATACGGCCACCAGAGATATAGTGCGGGATATGTATTATTTGGCATTATATAGAATAATGACGTGTAGCTACACACCTTGTAGTGGACTCCAGTAGTGGCGTGGTGGCGAGAGGGCCTTGAAGACAGAGCAGATGTGCATCTTGCGATGTTATACACGGTTGACAGATTTAGTGACGTCCTAACACTTGCGATGTTAGACACGGTTGACAGATTTAGTGACGTCCTAACACTTGCGATGTTAGACACGGTTGACAGATTTAGTGACGTCCTAACGAGAGAATTATACCAGTGTATCTCTAGGTCTAATATAACCCAGGTAACAAGGTTATTTAGTAGATTTAGATCTGAAATGAAAATAGATGGTTATTCTGAAACAACGCAAGAATGAGAACATTTCTTGCTGATGATGACTCTAGGAACGAGATTTGCTCAAATAGCATCAGGAGTATGAAGACTTACACTGTTTCAGGAATGAAAGATTTAGTGACATACTTTTAGGAACGAAAGGATCTAAAGAGGAGAGTCCAGGAAACAGAACTAGTTGAAAGTATCGTCACGACGGTTTTAAAAGAGAAAGTTTTCTGTTCTCAGGTGTTTACTGTACGTGCCTGTAGGTGCACATGCACTTGGATGAATGGCTGTGTTTACGTGCGTTTTTGTAAAGACAACAGACAGTCTGTACGTCTGGATGCTCTTTTTTTGTGATGGGGGGGGGGGGTATGGAAGGTCTTGCGAGTACGTGTCGCTAGATGATGATCATTTTTATCTCCCTTACGTGTCACCAGGCTAAATGATGATAGAAGGTTCTCACTATCTCACTGATCTGCTACTCCTGCCGAGAGTAATGAATGCCTTGATAACTCGTTGGTCTTTTCTCTTAACCCTGCCTACCACAGCGCGGAGCACGTACTCGTGTGTCGACGTCACTTCCGGGTACAGAGGGTACTTCATTTGCTCCCAGACTGGCCAGCAAGGCCAGGCTGTGTTGTGGGCAGCAGAAAGCAGCGAATATGTGTGACCAGCCAAGGTCCTTCAGCCACCCACAAACGTGAGGGCGCGACGTCTACCCGTTACTTGTCACGTGACACCCACAAGGGTGTGGAGCAGGGATAGGGGTACGAGTGACGGCCAAGCACCACTTTCATATTAATACCCATATCGACCGGGAGGGAAGCGAGCCTGATTATCAATTTTTCAGACTGGCGGAATCTGGAATGGCCGATAGGTGGATCAGCCTATAGTGGGGAAACACACGGCGAGCGATCAATGAGTCGCCCTGCCTCAGCCTGGTGAGCTGTCAAACGGCATATACAGACAGCAGCGAAACAGGTCAGTCGTCTACATAAAGCGGCATGGTTCAAGAGTTCCGATACAGACTGTACAGTCGCACATATAAATAAAGGCCCAACGTATATTTCTAAACAAACTTAAACGCAGTCATGCAGAAACCCAGGCCGAGGTGCATCCTGCTTTTATTACATGCAGTAATGGATTAGGGGGAAGGGGGTGTCGAAAGTTGCTGACGACAGGAGTGCACACCAAAGGACGCTGACGTAAAGGGGATCTCGACTCGATTGTCCACTCGGAAGAGGACGAGGGGGGGGGGATGTTAGTATGCCCTGAGATATATGACTGCTTCCTGCAGGAAAAAAGGGGCTGTTTGTGCTATCCGGTGAAATGTGACTGCCTCCTAACAGGAAAAGGAGACTGTGTGTGATGCTTGTTGGCATAAACACGAAGTGATGGCGCCTAGCCTCTCTCCCCATCTTCCAGCGAAAAGGACACAGAGAACACATGCTAGTGCGGGGCGTGACATTTTCTCTCTCTCTCTCTCTCTTTTTTTACTTACGACATTTTATTCTGGCGAATGAACAACCCCTAAGTGTCAACCTCTTCTGTAGACTTTCAGAAAAGCAAACTTCGCATGTGCGTAAATCTAAGGAACATCCCTTGCATCTTCGTGGCAGCCCCGAGTGTCCTACAGCAAGAGATACCACCCAGAAGCTATAAAGATCTGTTTGAACAAACAGCTACCTGTCCTTGTTTGCACATCAGCTGCAGCTGAGACACGATACAGCAGATCCCCGCTGTGACAGAAGCAGTTTGGAAAGCGTCTTCACTTTCTGGCCAAAGTCGTCTGGTGTTGCGAGACCTCGGTTTAATAATACAGGCCGTGAACTCCTCGTTACGCGTTTGACACTGGGTTTCCCTACTCCGCGCTAGTGCAGTCGAGGAAAATTAAGAGAGATTTTTGCGTGTGGGTACGTCTGCGTGCGTGACTGAGCGTGCTATTTGTGTGTATTTTAATCATTGAGTTTATTCATATCTATATATGTATATTCTAATGTCAGGTGAACTACGATTGACATGTGTTCTTTGGCATTTTTTCTGAATACCCCCTGAGGGTAAAAGAATAAAGAAACTTGAAACTTGGTAAACCGAGCCATTGCAAAACGCTATTTTTTTCACACGCTGATTCCTGACCGATAATTGTTTTCCCCGCGAAGTACTCACTAAATTGTCTCAAAGGTATTTGCCCTTGGTAGATTTATGCCTGCATATGACCTCAACCAAGAACGCTCTAGGATAATTTCCAGTTTGTGAATCGCCTGAAACTTTCGGTGTGATTCTTCACTTATTGCGAAAAGAAATCGTCTGATCTTCTGACACCCCAGTGTAAGTCATCAGCCGAACACTGTCATTGCATAGCTTCCCCAGGAACAAATTTTTTTAAAACTAAGGCTTGTTTAAAATCTGCAAAGACGAAACACCCTTTTTCCACACGCTCCCCATCCACCGCAACACCTGCATACAGACGGACACATTAGTCCTACGATTTCAAAAAACCCCTCCCACACACACACACGCACGCATGCACGCACGCGCGCATGTACTCGATCACAAAGCCACAGACCTATTCGCACAACCTCCCATTCCCCACCTCCTAACACAAAAAGAGCATCCAGACGTACACACTCCCTGTTATACTTAAACACATAAACAAACCTTGCATGCACGTGCATGTGCACATACAGGCATGCACACGTAGGCAAAACAACGTATTCTTTGATCTTACACAACGTGGCTGACGGATGTCTATCGGAACGTTTTCCCTGCATCGCTTTGTCTCGTGACTTGTAAACTTGCGAGGAACCTTCTTATTTTAATTCACGTGACCCTTTCCTGACCCTCTCCAGTTCACCAGCACTAAATAAAGGACCGATTTTACCCTCCGTCATTTATTTTTGCACTTAAAAACATTCCTGCTACCTTCACATATACACATATACACATATACACATATACACATATACACATATACACATATACACATATACGAATTCATTTGCACAAAAAACAACTTACCCCATCTATCCCCATCAATAACAAAATATTCCAAAGCACACCCAAATGGTGCGTGTAGAAAACACACCAAACGCACGTCAGGCACACGCGTGAGAGGCAGATAGATGCACACTCATATCAACCAAACGAACAAAGCACGCATGCACAACTGCGTACCACGCAGACACATACACTCGCATGCTCTCTCTCTCTCTCTCACACACATTAATCTAATGATCTTGCATAATTCTGCTGACAGATATATATCACAACCTGTAACTTGCTCTCTGTATATCTTTCTTCGTGTAACTCACAAATCCGCCGGGATATGGCCTAAGCTGCTAGCATGGAGTTAAACTCAACTACCAACCAAACCTGTGTAATGTGTTACTTGTGTGTATGCACCACACGAGGACTACCAGTGACTATGTATGTGAACATCACACCAGGACTGTATACGTAAAACACCACACAAAGACCGTCATAGTGACTGCGGTTGAGCGTTTACTGACGTCATGTACACATAGCAACCCAAGTTTCAGCGAATCAAAAGCCTGAAACCAGCTCACCAAGCGACAAACGGGTTGGTGGGGGCAGCGGGGTACGAGTGCCTTTACTGCATTCAAACAAGACAGAAAGACAGAAGGTGGGCTTACTGTGCTGCACATGTACATGAGTGTGTTCTTTCATTTTAAAGCATACTGACTGCACACATACCCACCTTTCTTTTAGCTGGGAACTAACAATCTGTTTAATTAGCACACCTATGAACTAGGCACTAGACACAATTGTATAGCTATATATACATATATAGAGAGAGACTTACGCAAGTATGAGCACACGCGTACACACACGCACACACAGGGATGTCACGAGGCTATTTGCGCCTGCTGTGTGGGCTCTGTGGGCTGTGTGGGGTACGTATGTTGGCTAACAAAGTCGGCTGAGCGAGGAAGACCCAATAAGCGTTGTCTGTTGCGGGTATCTGGCACACGGCGAGCACGCTGCCAGACATTGCTGCCTGCCTGCGCATAGTGCGAGGAAGCTTCAGGTGCACGACAGACTTATGTCTCCAGTGGCTGCTGAATACGCACTGTGTGGTCGTGCCAGGCAGCAGCACGTAATTTAAGCTACAGCCATCGTCTGTTTCCCTCCCCTCCACCACCAGGTTATGTCTCTCCAAGGCTCTCTTACCCTCATTCTCGCTCGCTTGCTTGCACCCATTCCGGCGCGTTATACAGTTTTCGTATAATCGAGGTGTTGTACTTAGATTAAATTTATAGCATTAGAGTACAAACCATTTCAGAGAAATCTAATGTGGTCTTACAGTCCTGACATTTCACACGCGGAGCAGTCATTAGGATCTCATTTTTAGGCACTGATTTACGCACAGACTTACCTTATAAATTAGATTATGCTTCACATTGTCTGCACGGAAAGTTGCTTTCTTTTGGAGAAGGGCATCTACAATAGGAAAAAATACGGTTAAACCTACTACCAAAAAAGTTAAAAACCGGGTTTAAAATTAATCTTTTTTGCACCATTAATTGCAAGTATAGCACTGCCAAACTAAAAACTTGGCTATAGGATTGCTATCCGCCTTCTTGGAGAGTTGCAGACTAGGAACGGGGCTATAGGATTGCTATCCGCCTTCTGCGAGAAGTGCCTCGACACACAAATAAAACTTTTAAACGAACACACTTCTGCTACATTTACACACACACAAACTTACTTTGATTTTGTTCACGTCGACTGACAGATATGCATGTGAACGAAACCTTTCTATTATGTCACTGACTTTTAAATCACTGTGTTTACTTCCTGTTTCACCTGTTGTCTGTCTTTGCTCCTGCTCTTGTCATCGACATGTGTGCCAACACTGCGCGCAGAACTGATGTCAAGTGCCTGGATCTAATGTCTGCTGCACTCCTAGCCTGACTGTACAGCATCAGCTCCTAATCTCTAGACTTCCACACACAGACAAGATCGCCACCATTATTCCAGCTGTTATACTGTCTACTGTGTGTTGACCGATCTTTTTTTTAAATGCGGAACACTGAATGTCAGCTTATGACAACCATTCTCTTAGATGTACTTGGCTTAAGAACGGGTTAGGCTTCTGGCTTCTGGCCTGGAGGGGTGTGATTTGAGTCGGTCTTCCTCATATATTCTGTGCGTTTTGTGTATTTTAATTATATATAAATATATTCTGCTCAAACTTCTGCACCTTTCGTGCACACTACAGGAGACAGTCAAACGCGCACCCAAGACACCAATGTGTGCCAGTCACATGCGTGCAGGCGACAAAGCAAAACTGAAAAGGTGAAAAACCACAATGCACCAACAAACCATATGTAACGTGAACACGATTCGGCCACTGCTGGGGTAGGGGTACTGATAGGTATTTATAGATGCAGTCGAAAGACAGTTTGTGACCATGCCTCCAAGACGACGACTCAGTGATGCTGATTGGAGCAGAGCGATCGGGTGGCTGCCAGACGGTATCGGGGTCCAGGAAGTTGGTCGCCGATTGGGAGTGTCCCATTCAGCCTTTGTGACGTTGCCAGACTGCTACAACCAGACAGGAAGCGTCAGCGAGTCCAGACGACCGGGACGCCCACGATCGACGTCCAGACAGGATGACGGGTTTGTCGTCCTGTCGGGTTTAAGGGAACAGAACAGCCACCGCCAACACACTCAGGGGGGCAGCTGCCAGCGTCAGCAACGTCGCCGTCAGAGACCAGACGATTAGGAACTGGCTGCCTGAGACTACCCTGCGTCCAAGGCGTCCCCCAGGAATGGGCAGGGCGTGCAGATGAGCCCTCCACCGCGTGCAAGGCAGGCTCACTGATGTGGTGTATAGGAATGGCATTCTGCAGCCTCTTGTACTTCCAGCGCTGAAGAACATGGGAACAGGCGCCATTCACCAGGATGGCAATGAAAGACCACACAGGGCTCAGGTCGTCACTACCTTCAGCAGCAGCACAGTGATTTAAATAACACATTGTGTCACAACTGGGAGATTTCTTTTTGCTCTTGACGGGTCGTCTGCTCTGCTCGCTCTCACGACCACCGTCAAGAGTGTGACATGCACGTAGGTGGAACTATTACTGTATTACTAACATTAATTAATATGATTTCTTAATCATATGGCCGAGCCCCCACCACCTACAGTCTCCCATAAAGAACAACAAAAGACTGTAATACAGTGAACACAAAATAGAAGAATGTATTGTTGATAGAAACAGCGAGTATTTACAATCAAGACAATATATTACAACTCATTTCAACTCTAGGGGTCCCGCAATTTCCTTCTGTTTGAGCTAGGTCTACAATAACATCTGATACCACCCTACATCACCCGCCTCGCCATTAAACACAATGACAGACCACGTACCTCAATCTCACCTTTGCTTACGAGAAAAGAGTGACCATGTGATGCACAACACTCGTTCCCGAATGCTTCTTACAGTCCGCACGACAGTCTGTACGTTGGAGCGCTCCTTCCTTGGATATGTTCACCAGTAGATACCCTGAAGACCTCTTGAACACCTCCACGTAACAGCAGACTTCGATGCTGACGATCACACACGCCACAGAGGATATGACGTTTTCCAAAGGCTGACACACAGCCCCTTGAGCTTACCCCAAGAGCTCAGTTACAGGCAGCATCCTTGTAAGGCTGGACTTCACGCCCTGCTTCAGACGATTGTCTTATCCGCGGTCTTCGGTCTCCCTCCTTTACGTTCTGCAGTCCTCTCCTGCCCGGTCAGTGTAGAGGTTTCCCACAGCAGAGGAACACGTGCTAGAGTCATACACACCAGTCTGGAAGGATCATACACCCTCGCAGAGTCCCTTGCGCTATGCAACTGGTCTACTCAAGCCACGTGTCGTTGCTACTAGACTTGCACACGTCTAGTACAACGAGGCACCTCAATTCTGCAGCTGAATCCTTCAGCCTTCAGCAGACTTGTACCACAAGACACGTACGTCTCTCCACAGCAGCTCTTCTTCACAGGAGTTCAGGCTAACATTGCCCTCACTGTAGATTTGGCTGAAGATGTCCTCACAGGATACTTGGGCAGAAGACGTTCTCTCACAGGAGATTTGGGCAGAAGATAATTTGACTGTCTAAACCAGTCCTTTTATTCTCAACTTTCATCCATAGATTCTTTCATTCACACGCACGTGGTCATCAAGACAATTATATATTCAAGCAATCAGGCCAGAGACAGCAGAAGCCACACCCCATGTCAACTACTAGAACACACCCCTAAGTGGACACCTAGAGTGGACATAGCTACCCCCTCCCCTTCCTGGTTGTTTACACCCGTCGGCTACATCAAAGCCCCTGGTGCTCGATACTACGCATCAGCAGCTTCCCCCAGATACGTAATCCTTCCCTCCAAGTAACCCGCACCTAGCCTGGCTATGGTCCCTTCCCAGCTGTGCCTCAGGGCGAGTAACACCTTACCCCTTGCTTCTAGGGCCTGCACCCCTGATCAGTGTGAACAGGAACCTAACCTGGGCTGGTGATGATGTGAGCGGCCAGATGGAGGCTTGAACAAGGGATAACTAGGCCTTAATTAGGGCCGGAGAGTCGAGGATGGGTCGCACCTGGAATCTATCGTGTAATCTCCTTGACCCACCATACCCCAAAACGTGGCACAGTGATTTAAAAGTCAATGACATAATAGAAAGGTTACAAGTGACTGGCATGGACTAGCCAGAAAATTCACCGGATCCTAAATATAACACGCGTGTATGTGTGCTCAGCTCTTTACGAAAAGGACCTACGAACGCACATATGCTAGCCAGCCCAGTGGTGGCTTGCATTAGCGTTCGTATCTGCACTTCCATTCATAAGAGTGGTCGTAAGTACCGTTCTTCCTGTGCATTTTACGTCCACCTTTACGTACGAACAGAGGATAAGAAACTCACGCAACCCAGCCCTGGGTCTGGTACATGAATACCGGAGTGTGGAGAGGGCTAATTACACAGAGAGTAAGAATTCCTCTTTTGTAATAGGTTTTACTCCTTATTCCGGACGGTTAACAGGCGGACTCAAAGCTCAAAGCTCACGACTGAAATTTCAGGAATGCAGGTTGAAGACTGCAAAACTGCAAACCCAGTAAATTTTTATCGCCGCAATAGAATACTGTCCAAAATAGCAAATAAAAAGTAGGAACGAAATTGCGATGGGTAGAGCTTGATGAATTTACTTTTTGGCCAATGCAAAAGGTCTTGTGCTTTGTGTTCGGTATTGAGAGAGTGGACGAGTGGAAGGTAAGAGAACGCGTTTGTCCGTTGTCATGATAGGTTGTCGAGGGAAGAGACTGAAGTGGCGTGTCAATAAGGCTATAAAAAATTGCTTCGGGTAATATAGGAGAAAAAAATAAGGTAGGTAGGTCGGATTTAAAATTTTGTATTTTTGACCTAAGGTCTTGATTTGTTTGCTGATCAGTTAGTTTTTCTTCTTGCCGAATGGTCGCTGTACAATGGGCTCCTTTGCGGGTTTTTTTTTTTTTGCATCGGGGGAAATATTTGTAGGGTCGGCGGCAAAACTTAGCGTCGGTCGGGTGACTGGAAATAAATTTTTTTTGTTTGGCCTGAGGGACGTGCAGTCTGTTGTGAGATCGTGCTAATATGGGGGTTAAAATGGAGAAACACCCGCCACTTAGAAACCTCCGAACCTGAACAAGAATGACCTTTTTGTGCGTCAACACAGCGTTAAAAACTTTCGTTACGTACGTATCTATTTAGCAACCGCAAAGAAAAGAGTAGTGCAAAAGGTACAAATGTTCAGGCTAAAAGAAAGTCCTCTGTCGTCCATGATCGCATATAACCCACATGAAGTAACAAAACACATGGCTCGTTTTTCTTTTTAAAACAATGAGCTATTTTCATTGTATACAATTGGCGCAGCTAACTCGCCGTCAATAACGTTGCCGCCAAGAAATAAATGGCATCGTCTACTAAGGGCTGCCGGAGACAAAGTAGTCCCGTTTACCTGAGCAAACGTAGACAATTTCTGTCTACTTGTCGAACGTCAATTGAAACTGTCGTTAAATGTTGTCTTCAAGAAGGCAATTATCTCCCTAGGTGTTGACGAACGCAGCAAAGATGGCGCAGACTTGACTGAAGAGAAAGTCACTTTTTAAATTATGGAAATAACTTACTGCTTTCAAGTCGGTACTCAGTAACCTTAGAAAATGCACAACAGGTATGTATGCTTACGTTTTTATGTCTTAAATTTCATCTTACAGAATTAGTTTCTTAGGGTTTTACTTTTTTTTCCTGTTTTATAATTCACGCTGGAAGACACATTGCCTTTTCAGTTAGCTGCTAGTTTACCCTTTCCAGAGGAAAAGTAACGGGAACTAAGCACGTTTTCTTCAGCTGAACTCAACCAATGCCTACATCTGGCCCTTAGTCCTGCTGGTTTGGTCTGGAATATTCTTTTATTTTAGAACCAACAGCCGAGCAAAAAGGATACATCCGTCTTGCCAGAGTCTGTATTCGATCGATGTTTATTCTTACTGCAGGAACCTCTTGAGCTAAGATTTCCTAATGTTAATATATAGATGACAGGAACATGGTCACGTGACAAGAAAATAGGCGCATGCACAGAAATGTCATGGTAGATACATAATTCGCTGTGTATTGCTCTGTATGGGCCTTCCCTTGTATGTATATAGGGGATGCAACACGTAGTTCGTGTTCATGATATGAATATATATTGCAAAGGGCAAGATAGTAGAAGGATTAAACAATCAGGGAAATGATCCAGGCATATCCCACGGTCGATGTATATAACCGACTACATATAGCATTGTGATATTTTAGCGTCATATGATGTACTGCTAATACAATAGGCAGATCATGAGATGTATGTACGTACATTCAAAGACCCTGTGTTTATAACGTAAGACACCCACGTTTACCCAAGATAGGAGTACAACGTGTCACTAAAAGCCTAATTATAAAAGCCCTTAGTCATTATTTATAAGACGTTCCTAGAAATTAAAACTTTATATCCCCCTCTTCTTTTTGCTACTACTAATACGCTAAATGTTTGAAGCAGTATATATTTCGGTGCTTATACTCCAATGGGTCACTTTATGAAATGTACAAACCGTACGAATTTATGCTATTTAAAACGTTGTCCTTTTTAAACTTGAAAAAAATTAATGTTCCTCTGTATGCCTTCCACAGTATCCCGTGACACATGGTAGTCGTGTAGCTTGCAATGTTATACCGCTGATGTGCCAGATTGGTAGAACGCTGACATCACAGCGCATAGGGTTTTAGCGCTGTAGACTGAGGTACTACGTCCCCGATAGTGAGGCTCTCGCCTATCCAAGCAATGCCCGTGACAGAAACCCACTCCTTGTTGCTGGGTCGTTGAAGACGATTGTAATGTGGTAGTTGTAGACTGGGGGTGATGCCATATCCGCTGTACTGATGCTTGCCTCCCTCTGGCGTGCAGAAATGGACCGGGCCAGCAGCGCGTGCAATCGATAGGCAAGCAGAGAGCGGCTGCTGGCAGCAACGGCACCGTGCAAAAGACAGACCACGGGCAGGCCGGCCACGGAGAATGAGGGAAGGGCATCCGTGGATGGCATGCAGTTGCTTGACTGACCGTCAGTGCTAGACAAGGTAGGGCAGTCAAGGCAGCTGGAGTTGTTGTGCTGGACGTCTCTGAACTTGCTGTCGTCGTGGTGGTGGCTGTAGAAGAGTACCTGCGGGCGGCTGGACAGCGGGGTCAGCGCGGCAGGGCAGCGAGCAGTGCTGGTGTAACAAGTGGGAGAAGCTGGCTGCGGAAATCGGTGAGTAGAACCACGCTTGTTTCACGTCGCCGTGCCAGTCTGTAGGAAGACGCCATAGGTCGTCCACCTGGGTAGCGGAGCTGTGCCTCTCTCGCTGCTGCCACCAGGCGCGAACCTGTCGTCTGGCTGTCTGTCGGCTGGCCGCCTGGCAGGCCCATGCCTGCCACTAGCCAGCTCCTGCTGACGTGGACGACACGGGCGGTTGACAGACAGGCAGGAAGCCACCCCAGCATGTGTGCAAGGAGTGTCCAGCGTGTGCAAGGTGGCAGGCCAAAGTTCAGGGCCAAAGTTCAGGGCTGGAGAGCAAGCTCTCGAACAGCAGGCGGAGGTGGCAGTATGGCGGGGAGTGCGGCTGTGGAGAGGGGAGGATCGGGCCGGTGCTGGACCACCGCTTATCTGGATAAAATATCCTCCCCGTGTGTTTGTGCTGCCGTGTGATTCGTATCGATCTGAGCCCGTCTGTTCAATGTTCTTAGGCAGCGGCAGCCATTTTACTCACAACAAGCGTTCCTCGCTCGTGCTCTCAGCGACTCGACACACTCAGCTAGACAGACATGGGTTTTCATGTAGTGTCACATGTGGCAGTTACATGAACATACGCCCTCATCACCAACAAACACAAGGTGGTGGCGGGTGGGGTAAGTGAGTGCAAAATAGTTCGTGCGTGCATGCACGTATGTGCACACACACACACACCGTGAAGGGAGACTGGGGAGAGAAGGAGAGGGAAAGCCAGAAATCCGAGAGGGAGACGAGGAGACAGAATGGAAATGAGTTCCAGGGCAAACATTGTTATTGCTGTAGAGCATCTATAGTCTTTACAGTGTCGGTCATTAGTTTTGGTACGAACATTGTTTACAGGGAATGCGCTTTTGAAAAAATATGTTACAGTGTGCCCATTAACACACACATCAAACAGTTTGCAATTAAAACAGCAAGCAAGGGACTGAAGCACACATTCTGTTGCGTTAGGGTGTATCAAAGGCAGCGCCACTTGTCAAAACATGCCATCCTGTATAACTAAATGTATAGAAGTATGTGATGTTAAAAAGAACTGTGCAAAACAGCATGCGTGTATTGTGTGCTGCCGCTCAACAAAACCTGACCTAAAGACGTTCAAGCGGAACAATGCAACAGCTTGTCTTCATCGCAGTGAAATTACTCCAGACTTTCTGCTGCTATCAGTTGCTGACGACATGGCCCTGCTACATATAGTACTACAATAGTTAAGCTGTTCAAGACATTTTTGCTACCAGATTGGCTAGAAGCATACTAGATGTCTGCAGAGTTTATCTTTCTACTCTAATCATTCTTACTTCTTAACGGATCTTTAGTCTTGGGTGATTTTCTTCTGTTATTACTCTTGATCACAAGCACGTTGATAGCTATGGACGTGTCCTTGTCCTTGCCCTATATGTATTTATCTCACCCTTTCTATATTAGTCTGTATATATATACATCACGCACACGCGCATGTTTGTGTGTGCGTGCGTGCAATCATGCGTGTGGGTGATACAGATTTCCCCATGCAATGACTTGTTTTTCAGTTTGTCTGTTTTTGCTATTCTGCAAGTGCAAATAAGAAATAAAATAGACGTTTCTTAACTTCAAATGCTGGCGACGGTGCACTGTTAGCATATGCTTATCTTGTCATCCTGTTCTATATTGCTATTGCGGGTATTAGAGTGGTCGCCTTTACCTCCTACTGAATGTTGCGGGTATTAGAGTGGCCGCCTTTACCTCCTACTGAATATTACTGTTGCGGGTATTAGAGTGGCCGCCTTTACCTCCTACTGAATATTACTGTTGCGGGTATTAGAGTGGCCGCTTTCACCTCCTACTGAATATTGCTGTTGCGGGTATTAGAGTGGTCGCCCTGAATATTACTGTTGCGGGTATTAGAGTGGCCGCTTTCACCTCCTACTGAATATTGCTGTTGCGGGTATTAGAGTGGTCGCCTTTACCTCCTACTGAATATTACTGTTGCGGGCATTAGAGTGGCCGCTTTCACCTCCTACTGAATATTGCTGTTGCGGGTATTAGAGTGGTCGCCTTTACCTCCTACTGAATATTACTGTTGCGGGTATTAGAGTGGCCGCTTTCACCTCCTACTGAATATTGCTGTTGCGGGTATTAGAGTGGCCGCCTTTACCTCCTACTGAATATTACTGTTGCTGGGATTAGTGTGGCCGCTTTCACCTCCTGCTGAATATTACTGTTGCGGGTATTAGAGTGGCCGCATGTTCTTACTATTGTATATTGCTATTGCTGGTATTAGAGTGGCCGCCTTTTCCTACTATTGTATATTGCTATTGCTGGTATTAGAGTGGCTGCCTTTCCCTCCTATTGTATATTGCTATGTCTGGAGTTAGAGTGGCTGCCTTTTCTGTTGCTGGTATTAGAGTGGCTGCGTTTTCTTCCTATTGAGTATTGCTGTCGCTGATATTAGAGTGACGACATTTCCTCCTATTACATGTATTCACTGTAAAAAAAATCTTATGTACATATATTGTTTCAAATCCCGCTGGTAGAGTGGTCCTCACCTTGTGGCCTCAGTGTGTACAAAACCGTGGCTAAACGAACTCACGGAAGCTTGCTGGTTTCACAATTACGAGCGTTGTAGGAGACTCCGATACACACATAGGTACAAATGAAGAAGGCACATTTCCCCTCAAGCGAGGTATTTTGCACATTAGAAGTGTGCGCACATATGATTCTGTGCCTGTTTGAAAATCACAACGACGCTGTAATCTCTTACTTTTGATTATGTTTGCGTGAGATGTCAACATTATCTTGCCAGAAGCTCATCTGATAATACCGGCAAAAACACAGATACTGAGATAGTGTAAAAGCGCCATGCCCGATAGAAAACACGATAAAACTGGTGTCATACAAGAAATATGGCATAGGAAATACAGCACAACGCCTGCAGGTGTCGTGTCCGTCCTGCGCAAAACGCCGTTAGAGAGAGCCGCCTAGAAAGCGCTATGCACCCGACGTGGCACCTCGCGCGGGGGTGGGGGGGGGGAGGGTGTAATCAGCGTCAGCTAACAAGTGGAGGCTGTTGAAAGGAACAGCTCAAGGAACAGAGTGTTTAAAAATATGCAGAAAACTCTAGCTGGAAGCGGTTCCTAGTCGGAGTGTTGCGCCCCTTGGTTCAGCAGGTTGATTATTGGGGGTGAAGTGTGGATGACTCAGCTCATTACAGGGGCCCATCTTACAGATTTGTGGAGGTGCAGCCTTGACTTCGCCATCATAGTCAACATAGGTTTTGTATGTACACGCTGCACAGTACTTTGGGGGGGATGGGGGGGGGGGGGCAGCCCCAAGTAACTTAGTTTCATTTGTCGGAAAACGTCTAGGGAAAAAATCGAAACACAAAAGAAAAAGTGAAAGGAAATTAGTTTTTTTTTGTGTGTGGGTGGGTGGGGGAAGGGGGTCCTTGGCATGGGAAAAGAAGGTCAAAGGTAAAATTTCTTCACGGTGACTATTTTCTGTGTGACGTACCTCTACCGTCTGCAGTATCACGATCCGGAAATACAATTGTGCGATCTGAAAACTACTTCTGTTAATCCGTGAATGTTCCTGTATGGTGTCAACAAGCGGGATTTACATCTGATGCAATTTTTACTCAGTTCAGAAAGGTTCCATGTCCTTATTTCACTGAAAGAGGCTGTTAATGTTTTAATATAAATTTTCCCTAACCCTTGGTCAGTAGTGGTCGAGTTGAATCTGCCGAGTCAGCCAGTATTCAGAAATGCAGTGAACACAGTATTCTGACATACTTTATTTGGCCACTTCTCAGACTGACAGACTGTTGTCCACTGCACAATAATATGCCGCATAACAAGGTCTTCGGGGTTTTTTGGGGGGTCCGTCACACCCGTGAACGACTTTAACCGATAGTATTCAGCACAAACTACTTAAAAACCCAATGGATATTATTTCGTAAAGAATGTGCGATGGGACTTTTCTTTCTTGACTTTTTCCTTTGACTTTTTCCAGCTAAAACTTTCACTTTTTGTTGACTTTTTCCTGCTTGCTGTTTCTCACCTGAGAAGATTGTGTTGCAAAAATAACTCTTACAAGCGAGTGCAGGAGTAAGAAAACCTTCACGCGCTCTGTGGTCTCAACCAGATGCGGTACCCCCCACCCCCCACCCCCGTGTTAGGTGTAAGGTTCTAGAGTGCCCCCCTCCATTTTTTTATTTGTTTGCCCCCGAGCATATATTAGATACATACCTACCATGACTGACTACAGGGAGATCCAAAACCCCTCTTATACTCTTTTAATCCGGTACATTTGTACAACACAAGCGTACCTCAGATATATCCCCCAACTGCTCAAAATAAGAATCAGTTTCTCAGTCACTAGACCATATGAAGGAAGATGATAGCTAAGGATTATATTTTCCCCATATGAAGGAAAATGACAATTAATGAAAATATTTTCCCCCATATGAAGGAAGATGACAATTAATGAATATATTTTCCCCCATATGAAGGAAGATGACAATTAATGATTATATTTTTCCCCATATGAAGGAAGATGGGAATTGGTAGTTGTGTTTTGCCATATGAAGGAAGATAATAATTAGTGCGTCCATTTTTGGTTCCAAAGTGAACGTGAACCTGCCCCTTTGAAACATGTCTTGAGTTGATGTGAACAGTTTCAAACGTTTCTGGCACTACTTAGTGTCCCTTTGTAGGTGGGTAAGAAATCATAGAAAGTATGCCAGACGAATATTCAGTATATATATAAACTTTATATCATATACGTTGAAACTATGCTGCTTTTCATAATTATACAGGTGTGTGTGTGGGTGGGTGAGGGTAGGTGTGCGTGCGCTTGGGGGTAATAAAGACCGACATTAACATTAAGTATATTAGGCACAAGCATCAAACTTTGTGTGTTATACGTCTAATCCCTTTAAACAACAACAACAACAACAAAAATCTGGAATATCTGGTAGGACATTCAGGCAGCGAGCATGGACAGAAATCCACGCAAGGGTGTACAAGGGGGTGGCGCGATTAGGTGATATGTGTCTCTTGAAAGACAAAAAGTGGAGGAGGGTTTTTGGTATTTAAAAAACAGTTCTAGTAAATCTGGTATTCCGTCACAAATAACCACTCGGGGTTGTTCTGGCGGGGGGATAATTTTAGCATGCTACACCGAGACTTGAGGATGCAGTGGGGCCACGTAGGGGCATCAGCCAGTCGGGACTTACAAGCCCTGGATATGCGGCTGATGAGTCATATAGCCCATCAGTTTGATTCTACTTTGGGTAGGTGTTGGGGGGGGGGGGAGTCTGTCAGTTTGATTCTTGGGTATGGCGCGCGTACTGTCTACAGTTTTTTTTGTGTGGTCAAATGTGTACACGTTCGGAAAAAAGACCTGATTGACATAGTAAGGAATTTGTATGTGCGGCGGTTTACCACAGGATTCAGGAACTATGGGATGGCTCTGGAAAAAGTTGTCTATTTATAGCACGAGATAAGCTCACCATACTGTTCTAGACAGTTTGGTTTAATTGTAATTTGTGAAAACTGTTTGAACTTGTGGACAGAAACACGCTAAGAAGTAGGATGGCACAAAGGTTTACTCAAACTACGAGCAGCTCCACAGGTTGAAGTGATGCTGATCTGAATTACCTATCAGCACCGAGATAACAGATTCAGTTCGCAATCGATTACAGTTTTGTTTTTACGAATCAAATGATTAGATATTTTGCAGGTCGAACAGAATTTTTTTGTAAACGAATGCATTTTTGAAGGTTTGCGGTTGTTTGCGGTTTGAAGTTGTGTATTAAATTACTGCCTAATAGTTGAGATAGTTTAAAGATTGATTATTCAGCATTCAGGCAGAGTAACAGATGGGCTGGGTTCCTGCACAGCAGGGGGGATAACTCTAACAAGCACACTTGGCTGTGTTAAACCGTTTCTTCAGCCGGGATCAATATAACAAAAGCATTGATCAGAGCCGCCTGCTGACAGGTCTCGGGGACCCTCTCTCTGGTTGCCTATCACAGCACGGAACACACGCACGCGCGCGCGAGCACACACACAGGGCAGTGAATAGCGGTCAGCTGACGGTGTCAGCTGAGAGCTAGGCAGCTGGTTTCAGATCTATACAACTTGTCTATTCGGCAAGTCCAATGACAACGTGTAAACTTACATTCAGTCTCTGGAAGATTGCCTTAGCACAACCATGGCAGTGACTGTCCCCGCGTCAGCTGTCATGTCATTCTGTGGGCACAGGCGTCATGCTGACAGATGAGTGCGTACAGGAGTTGTGTAGACAGGTGACGTGCGTACAGGAGCTGTGTAGACAGATGAGTGCGTACAGGAGCTGTGTAGACAGGTGATGTGCGTACAGTAGTTGTGTAGACAAGTGGCGTGCGTACAGAACTCGTGTAGTCGTTTAGACAGGCGGCGTGGCTACAGGAGTTGTGTAGTCATGTAGACAAGTAACTTGAGTGCAGGATTTGTATAGACAAGTGGTCTAGCTACAAGAGTTGTGTAGTCGTGTAAACAGGTGACGTGAGTACAGGAGTTGTGTAGACAAGTGGTGTGGCTACAGGAGTTGTGTAGTCATGCGGGCAGATGACGTGAGTACAAGAATTGTGTAGACATGTGACGTCATTACAGGAGTTGTGTAGACAGGTGACGTCCGTACAGGAGTTGTGTAGACAGGTGACGTCCGTACAGGAGTTGTGTAGACAGGTGACGTCCGTACAGGAGTTGTGTAGACAGGTGACGTCCGTACAGGAGTTGTGTAGACAGATGACGTCCGTACAGGAGTTGTGTAGACAGGTGACGTCCGTACAGGAGTTGTGTAGACAGAAGAGGTGGGTACCGGAGTTGTGTAGATAGATGACGGGCGTGCAGGAGTTGTGTAGACAGGTGACGTCCGTACAGGAGTTGTGTAGACAGGTGGCGTGGCTACAAGTCGTGTAGACAAGTGGGGTGGATACAGCAGTTGTGTAGACAGGCGTGGTGGGTACAGGAGTTGTGTAGACAGGTGACGTCCAGCCACAGACCACCTTCAGGTATGTTTAATGTTGTCTGTTGATTAACTCTAACAGCCGTCCAAACACAGACCACCTTCACATGATGTTTAGTGTTGTCTGCTGCCTAACACCTGTCCAACTCCACAGTGATGATGGTTGGAATGTTGACGTTATTTCCGCCAGGAAAGTAAACCCAGATAAGAGAGGAGAAGACAGCGTCGGGGAACGCGAATCTGACGCTAGAGTTGAATCTGTACTGTTCTGCGTTGTCAGCAACTAACGGCTATTTCATAACGAGGGTCGGCGAGGGGAGGGTGAAGGTGTTGGGGAAGGTTAAGGAAACCGGAGCACCTGAACAAAACAAAAACAAGAAAACAACGGTCAACCCTGTAACGAGGTTTCACGTGCAGAGAAAGTAGGTGTAGCGACGAGTGTTGCGAGGCACGACTCGCTGTATTGGTGACATCTCCCAGTCATGATGCAGCAGAACAGAAAAGCTATTTTTGTCGTGAGCACTGTACAAAGCTACCACAGGCCACAGCTTGGCGCTTGTCTAAAATACGAGCGAGAGACAGAAAGAAAGACGAAAAAGAGGGCGAGCAAGAGAGACAAGCGTGGGGGTGTTGAGCACCTGGCATGCCCCATCAGCCTGTCTGCTTGCTTACATCTGTATTGCCCAGTCCCACTTAACAGTTTCATCGGCGAACGCTTTCAGGCGGCCAGACCATACTCATGCAAAGGCCTCTTAAAAGCAGAAAAATGTCAGGGTGAAAATGCATTGTGGTTAAGGTGTCTTCACACGGTCACGGGGACCAGTGGCTAGACACAAAACGTCTGTACTTTTACATGTATAAGGAGCTCCAAAATAATCTGTTGGTGTAGGGTCTGCCTTGTCGGAGAATTAATTATAAATGCACGTCTTGGCATCTCCTGCTGCCGCGATCTTGAGGTTTGTGAATCACATCACACTTCTGATAAAGCACCCCGTGGGCGCTCACTGCTGTCAGCCGATGCCGGCCGCAGCCACTACGTACGTCACTGGCGCGAGCTACATTTAGTCAAAAATGTTAAACTTTTTCTTTTTCTGTTATTCAGTTCCACTCAACTCTCAGTATCGACGAGACTTTCTATCATAAGGGTATTCCTATAAGTACAGATACTATTCGGGACAACTCAAACTTTAAATATTCTTAATGAGATACAATGCGACAATAAAAAATACTTAATTCATTCGGTGGTGCTAAAATGTTCTGCTTGGCACGTCAGTGAGATGTGTACACGCGTACAGTACCAATTGAATACCAGTAAAGTAAACAAGCATCCGCACAAACCCCTAATCCAGAGCTCTGTCTACAACCTTTATTAATCCATTCGCTGAGG
Source organism: Lanistes nyassanus (assembly GCA_004794575.1). Taxonomy (NCBI): domain Eukaryota; kingdom Metazoa; phylum Mollusca; class Gastropoda; order Architaenioglossa; family Ampullariidae; genus Lanistes; species Lanistes nyassanus. The sequence continues at coordinate 451,486 of SMGT01001151.1, read as the reverse complement.
ACACGGCCATACCGAACCCTATTACAACGAACATATTTATGTGAAAGCTACGATGCACGGCCCAGAGCACCCAGACACTAGAATAGCCTAAAGGTAACTACGGAAAACTCCTATCCGAAATACTTGAGACTGAGGAAAACATTCAGAAGAAAAACAACAAAATGGGAAACAATATCGGACCCAAAATAATGTGAAAAACAGGATTCTCCCAAGGGTCAAAGGTGTAAGAATCGATTAGGGTTCTACGGAAAGCAACTGGCAATAGGACAGTTACTTATTCAATAGTCTCTGTAAGGTACATTTAAGGGGCGAAAACTATAAAACAGTTACGCTGGAAATTTTAAAGTAGCACTTTTTCCAAAAGTTTCCAATCAGTATGTCTGAAATTAACTTTAAACTTCGACTACTTTAACGGTTGTACAGCGGGCTTAGAATGGGCACCGTCTGCAAGATATATGCATTACCCACGGTTACTGGAAGTTTTCTGACAACGAGCCCTGAGTACTTAGAAATGGTCCTTCACACAGTTGTATAACAGTGTGCTTTGCAATCTTCATTATATTTACACTACGGCAAACCAGTCTTGTTAATAATGCTCACGAGGTGATAGAAGAGTGTACTCAACAATTATCTTTTATAAACACACAGCTGTAGATTAGTCTGCTCACTTACACAGCTGTTGATCATTCTCATTTACACAGCTGTAGACTAGTGGACGTGTTCACGCACACAGCTGTAGACCAGTGGATGTGTTCACGTACACAGCTGTAGAGTTGTCTGCTCACTTACGCAGCCGTAAACTAGCCTGCTCACTTATACAGCTACAATGCAACGTGCGTATTAATGTTCACGCATGCATCAATAGTATTCTTAATGGTGTTCAGTCATACAGATGTAGACCAGTCGCGTTGTTGGGCTAGAAAGGTCAGCTTACATAGCTATACAGCTACGAGCTTAGTTCGCCTGCAGAGGAAAGATCACGTGACACGCTGAGATTGCAAAACTCAAGGTGTTCATGGTAAACGGAGAAAGCTCAGCCAGGTAAACTGGTGCAGACAGTTTTCTGAAGCCCAGACTGTTATCCATCACCCACGATGAAACGTTTTTGCGCCGGAAATATTTCTTGTGGCTGTTCCCGCAGGCCGGGGTCAGCTCATATTTTGATTGGATGAAAGCCACGGATGTCCTTAAGGACCTTGGCATTAGAGCGGGCAAAGTACAAGGGTCCTTTGACACAAACACTACCTTGTGATCCCAACTTGAATAAAAGCAATTTTTCTTAAACTGTTTACTTTTCTTTCAAAGGGGCCTTATTAACGGTACACATTTTGTTCCATGTTTATCTTCACTGTCAGGCCGTTGCGATGCTTTCTGCTTGTCCACACATTCTGCGTGTCCACAAATTCTGCGTGGAAATCTTGGCACAAGATTTTGACAACGAAGCAGATGCGCCGCACTGCTTTCAGAAAACAGCTGCTTGGAAAATATATATTAAGAAAGTTAAAGCATAGGATAAACAACATCAGACCAGCATTTACTGTGGGATAAATTGTTGACATTCATTATCGTAACCAATATTTGGCTCACAGCATAATTAGAATATTCTGTTTTCTTCGAATCTGCTGGGATAAAAAGATAGCAAAGAAAGCTGTAAGACAGAGAACTTGCATAAAAATAAGGCACAACAATTGTTTGCACCTTTCAACCTCGCGCGTAGTAAGTGTAATCAAAGCCCGTCTTCAGTTGATCTGTGTCTTTGACTTGTGCCAGAATTCCGGCTGATATAGTTCTCTTTGATCTCTTCTGGAGTTGCCCCACAATACGAGTCATGTGACTGAGGTGATCTGTATTTCATTTTCCATGCTGAGAATCTTTCTGCGGAAGAACGGTATTATTAGTAGCATCATACTGTACGCTAGCAAAACGCAGCGACCCTGTTCGTCTGCAAAGTCCTGTCTCCAGCACTCGTTGAGCGTGAATGAAGCAGGCGATTAAGTCGAGCGTTCAGTGGCTGAAAGTGGCCCAGGGGATGGGCGGTCACAATTTTTGACCGATGCAAACTCTTGTCTGGCGTGTCTGTCCGAGCGCGTGGTCGCGTGGACACGACAGGCATTAACCAACGCTTTTCTTTTTCTGGCTGCACATTCCTGTCCGGTTTGGTTGTTTCTGTTTTCTTTGGACACGATCTGTGCTTGATCTTTTCAGAACGTGCTCAGATTAGGCACAGTCTTATCGGACATTACAGCTTTTCTGCTATATCACAGGCAGGTCTCTCTTTTTTTTTTGGGGGGGGGAGACACCTGATCTATTGTATCACAGGTACTCACACATTTTATCATAGCTCATAGCTCAAGGCTCATAGCTGTGTGACCAGAATGTTTCAGTATCCTAGCTCTGTGTCCAATAAGCACCTTCCTTTTTGGCGTTGCTGCGTTTTTTAACCGGTTTTCTTTGTGTTCGGTCAGGAGGAGAAGGAACTGATTGCGCGGTGTCGTTACTCTGTTGTCAATCACGTTGGCTCTGGATCCCTTTCTTGACTGTTGCCATGGAAACTTTCTTTTTCTCTTTTGTAGGCAATCTCACTTTTCGGGCCAAGCAGCCGTTGGACTTGGCACAGCGTTGTTGTATGGCAATGTTGATTGATGTTAGCGCTGCGATGCTGAAGAAAGTTTGGGAGGCGGGGTAGGGGGTGGGTTGCAGCGCACAGAAGGAGGTGAAAGCCTCCAAGAGACGCCGTGTGTGTGGATATTCCTAAGGAACCTACTGGAGATCCCGGTAGTTTTCACTCGAGATGGCTTAGTGCTCGTGTGTGCCCTATAATTGACCAAGATAACATTAGGGCAAGTTTGTTTGTTTTTTTTTGGGGGGGGGGTATTTAATTCGCATCTCACTACGAACAGGTTGCATCAAAATTTTCTGCTTCTGATTTTGTCTGTAAATTTTCTCAGCGTATATATTAAATTTTGTGCATTCACACTATGTGTGTCGAGCTGAAAAACGATCTTACTGCACCGGGAGAAGGAGAATGCCATGTGGAAGGTGTCCCGTGGAAAGATCTGCTTACCCACATCGTGGTGGGAAGGTCTGCTTCATCCCACGTTTATCAGTTCAAAGATTGACTTTATCACATCTGGATGCAAACACTTCTCCCGCCCGTTCTCTGGAGGAGAAGGGCAGGATGGGTGGCTTGTAGCTTGGGGAACCTTACAGGCACCATTCATCCTTTACTCTTACGGTTCTGTCCTTTAATTTCAGAAGGTCTCGAAGAGGGACTTTGCTCGCTTCGTTCCCTAGTCACACGCTCTCGTGCAACGCAAGTAAGAGAAGCGAAACTGCACGTACCTGCCGACATGGCGGTGACACCGCCCGTAGCGCCACCTGGGCCAAGACAAGCGCCCTCTGTCTGCAGTCTGCCTTCTGACGTCAGAGTCGGGCTTATCGCGAGGACCTGTATCAGGACGTGACATAACCCCAAACGGAGACCTCTGGCGGCGCATTCCGGCTGCTGGAGGAGGTCGTAGCGTTAGAGAATGGTTCACTATGGCGGGACAGATGACGACCAGCTTCATGCTTGGTGGGAGCACAGGCGGGGTCTGGCCAGCGCACTGCTCAAAGGAGCGTTTTGAGGCGAAAAAACACTGCCTCACTGTACTGGCACCCGCCTGCCAGGCTTATCGGCCGGCAACATCGGTGTGCGTCGTCACTCATGTTCGCAGGGCCTGTCTCATCTCGCCCTCGCCAGTGAAGACGGCCAGGCCGTGTATATATAGCTGGACGGCCATGCCGAGGGCACTCACTGCACAGCTTCTCGTACGCACGCGCTCGAGTCCTGACGTGTGCTGTTACTGCGTATTGCAGTAGGCAATGGGAGCTGACTGGTGAGTGCCCAGCCATTATCGCTGTACACACCACCTCAGTCTCGGATGAACACCTTTGTGTCGTAAAGATTTCACAGTTGGCTTCCGTTATACCGGCATTCACATCTCTTCTAATTACGCCTACCTGTGCGCCGTTTTCACACCTGCGAGCCGTCAGGCTTGAAGAAGAACCAGCTTCCTGGCTGCTGCATGCAGGTAGTGTGTTCTTCTGTTCATGGCTCGTCTTCCTGGTGCCTAGTGAGTAACTGGTTTTGGGGCGAAGTGTCGTAGGTTCATCCAGATTATCTCGTGTACCTCACACGTTACTTGACGCTCTGGTCGCAACATGGATCTGTTACTTCGTGTTGTCTGTTCTTTAGTCTGACTGTTACAACGTGTAGCAGTTTACACCTGCAAAGAGCTTAGGTCGTGCTTGTGTCGAAAGTGACAGTTCTGGAGTTCAGTGCTTGCGCTGAGTGCTACATCCTTCTGAAAAATCACAGAACATATAAAACTGAATATAGACTGTTGTTTTATCACCTTTGGGGAAAATTATCCTGTCGAAAAAATTTTAGTCCATCATTAATGATGATTTTTGTAAATTCCTCCTTGACATACAGCTGATGATCTTTTATTATGACTTCAGCAGCCATCTCACTATCACGATTTGTACAGGCATACTGACAACAAGCTGTTGACAGATCTTACAGGCATACTGACAACAAGCTGTTGACAGATCTTACAGACATACAGACAACAGGCTGTTGACAGATCTTACAGGCATACTGACAATAGGGCTGTTGACAATTTTATAGGTATAAGGACAAAGAGGTTGTTGACACATCTGAGATGCTGATGGACGGACATGTCGTAGGCAGATATGACACGCATACGGACAGATAACAAGTATAAAATGTGCTTGTTTTCTGGATCTTTCCTGGAGCTTGCGTTTGGTGAAATGCACTGTAAGCAGAAACTGCCACTGTTAAACACTCAAGATATACACGTTTAAGTTGACCAGCATGAATATGCCACACAAAACTTTTAGTTGAAAGAAATCTCATTTTGCAATTATTTTCTTCTTTTTATAATGCTAGTACTTGCTATAAAATTACATCTCAGTAACATCTCTAGGGGTCGCCATATTATTGTTACATGAAGATTATGTGTGCTGCTGCAGGTTGACAAAAGGAGGGTCAGAGGGAGAGAGACTCAACGAAATTCTGAGGCGAGGGACGTTAGGCCCATACTGACCAGGAAGTCCTGGCGTTCTCAGTAAGTGTATTGTCTTCTTTCTATCCCATGGTGTGTGTGTGGACTGTTTACAACAACGTTAGAGTACACTTGTTTTGGTTTTTTTTTGGCAGACATTGTCTTTGCTTAATAATGTGTTCTGCTGGACACTGTTTTTATGTACTGCTGTGTTCTGCTGGACACTGCGTTAGCATCCACTGTGTTCTGCAAGACATTGAGTTAATATATTGCATTGCGCGTTCTGCTAGACTTTATTTTTAGCATACTAATGTGCGCTGCTAAATATTGTGTTAACATATTGCACGATGTATTCTGCTGTTAGCTTACTGATGTGTTCTGTGGATACTGTGTTAGCATACTGATGTTTTCTGCTAGATATTGTGTTAGCATACTTCTGTGTTCTGCTAGACGTCGTGTTAATGCACTAATGTGTTCTGCTAGGCATTGTGTTAATGTACTAATGTGTTTGGGTGGACATTGTGTTAACGCACTCGTATGTTGTGGTGGGCATTGTATTAACATACTAACATGTTGTGATGGGCATTGTGTTAACATGCCAATGTGTCGTGGTGGGCATTGTGTTAACATACCAATGTGTCGTGGTGGGCATTGTGTTAACATACCAATGTGTTGTGGTGGGCATTGTTTTAACATACCAGTGTGTTGTGGTGGCCATTGTATTAACATACTAACATGTTGTGGTGGGCATTGTGTTAACATACCAATGTGTTGTGGTGGGCATTGTATTAACATACTAACATGTTGTGGTGGGCATTGTGTTGACATACCAATGTGTTGTGGTGGGCATTGTATTAACATACTAACATGTTGTGGTGGGCACTGCGTGATGTTCAGACTGCCTGTGTAACGTGTTCATGGGGCTCAGAGAGCTGGAATAATTTTTACTGTTCACTGCACGTGTCCTTATGATTCCTTGCACCTCTTGACCAACGGCAAGACTGACAGCCTGATTGACATTAACCTACAGATTAGCACCTGTGTAACCGATCATGCACCTTAACCACTTTGTCTCATAAGACGCAAGGCATAATGAAAGAAAAGTACTTCTTTCCTGATTGGTAACTGTTATGTACAATGTCATGAGCGCTCACAGCTTCCGGGACTCGCAAAGTTTGACAGCTGGGTAGGTGGTCCCTTAAAAAGGTAGCACCGAGTCGTTAAAATGGTTTCAAAGCAAATAATAACCGTTTACTTTGTTGCCATGGTGACTCGCAAACAGTTTTACCCCACTTAGAATTGTGCAGTAAAATGTTGGCAAAGAGTTAGTCTGAATAACGGAAAGAAAGGCTAAATATATCGTAGAAAGTGGAGTGGCGAGATAAGGCAGTTCCGTGCCGGCGAGACCGCTGCTGTGTCTGCCAACCGAACACGAGTTACAGGGGTGGTGGAAGGTGGGGACTGCAGGGGTGGCGGAAGGTGGGGACTGCAAGGGTGACCTGCGTGGAGCCGTTTGTGTCACTGCAGTCCAGGCTGCATCAGTTGTCCTAACAATGTGAGGAAAGGATGGGAAGGTCAAGGCCATGACTCTTCTTTCTAGCCCTCGGCTGGTGCAGTTGTGACTGTCGTCATGCGATAATCAGCTTTCAGATGCCAGACAGATGACGGGGGCAATATACAAAAAGAATCGTTAAGACTTTTCGCAGCTTCTTATTTCAGTTTTAAAGGCATTCTCAGTAAGCAGCAGTGCACCAAATGCGTATTCGTGTAACATCCCTTTAAATTCTAACTAGCCTTAAGTGCTGGGCAGAGGTCTGGATAATCCTTCTGCTCTGCCCATTCTTTGGCATGCGTTTTGTCTGTGTGAAAAGCCTGTGAATGGTATACAGGTTTAATGGGTATCCAATGGTTATGCATTGTTGTAATGATTGGACTTACTACTACATACTATCGTTTTGCAAAGTCCTTTAGCGTCATGTGCGTAACTTAGAACAGCATTGCTCTCGAGTGGCATGTGGGTACTCTGTAGTACTCTGTGGCACTCTGTGGCACCCCGAGTCTTGTTCATCACAGATAAAAGGCTGGAGTACAGAATGTGATTCGGGGGACTGGCGAATTAAGGGACGACAAATCAGGGTAACGGATGACAAATCAGGTACCACTCCTGTCTTTTACTTATCGACAGAACTCAGCAGACAGAGCAGACAGTTTGCTTCTCGAAAAAATAAATTTTCATGATCGCAAACTGCTACGACTAGGGACAGAAATAGATTTAGGAGCGGGGTAAACGATAAGAGGAAGCAGTATCAAACGAGCCCACTAATGACATGCAGATACCGCCGCTTCTGTCGATCGACCAAGAACTGATGGAAGGCAGCGTTTGTGCGGGAGGGGGAGGAAAAGAAAGAGAAAGAAAAAGAAAAAGAAAGAAATCAAAAACGTCGGAAAAGTTTATCGGCGGGGTGGGACAGAGGGCAAGTTCCTCTTACGTCACACTGGGATCTAAAGAAGGCTCAGTCGTTCTGAAACCACGAAATGCCTTTCGTTTCCGATGATTTTGCAGGGCACAATAAGCACGATTAATCGATACTAGTAATAATTTTAGTAAATTGGAATTATGATAATACTTATTACACATAGATTTGTGACTTGCAGATACCTTTTGCCGTTTTAAGATATCATTAGTGTGTGCGGATTAAATTTCACCTTGTTCTGTGTGGTAACTGATGAATTAACGTCATTGGGTCAGAATCTTTTGTTAGTAGTTTCTGAGACATTACAGCGCGATAAAGGTTAAAATTAGACCCAGGGCAGAGAACTTTGGAAGGCAGAATGCTATAGAAGACAGGTGGTATCAATAAAAGGCGCCTGGTGGACATGGCCGTTGTTGCTAGTGAACGGCCTGTGACTGTCAGCGTGATGACACCTTGTGACTCTCAGCGCGATCACAACATGTAGCTGTCAGTTTGATCAGAACATGTAGCTGTCAGTTTGATCACAACCGATGACTGTCAGCTTTCTTATTATGCAGATAAATGAATATAAGGTTAACCAAATATAAAAGCGGATTAAAGGTCCTGACAGCTGAAATATATATCTTGTGTCACCAGACCTTCTGAGTCCTGGACAAGTTGTCCACTCTGTCGTAGTTATACACACAGAATACACAGAGGTCTGGTTTAGTTCTTCGAGAAGTCCATCACACGGAGTGACTCGATAGTAACTCTCGTGAGAGATACACAATTGCTGTGTTGCGTGACGCTGGTGGGGGTTCCGTTGTTACACACAGTACAGCCCATGCAGAAGACCCTTTCTTGCACAGAGTTCTTCTGTCACTGCTTCTACACAATGCCGACAAAAGCTTTCTCTTATTGCAAAAGAGAGCAGTTTCCGACTATACAAGAATTTCTGCTTCCAGGCTATTTAATTAATGTCACTATATATATCCGCAGGACAAAGTCTTCCAGCTGACACCGCCGCTTCGGGAACAAGACTTTGCTTCAACTTCAAAACTTTCAACTTTAACGTCACTGTGTTTTTACAGGAAGACATTCCTAGCTGGTTCTTTAGTGAAGTTCTCTTTCTATTCAGCTCCTGAAATACATCTGTGAGATTCTAACCACCATAACTGCTCTCTCTCTCTCCCTCACTGTCAAGTGTAATGCTAACCCAGTTTACTCAGGTAACTTGCCTAGTGACTCTTACCACCCATACCTCCCATACATCTGCACGCGGTGCCATCCTTCCCAATCATTACGGTTAGTAATTTTAATTAATAATTAAGGAGGTCGTCTTGGACAATGATACCATGGTGATACTACCATTACTTCCCCTTTGCGGAGTGCTGAATAGACCTTATGTGGGAAAGACACCTCAACTATGCTCTCCCTCACCCACCTCCGGGTCAGGAGACAAAACAAACATATACATTACAATTTATAGTCATCATTTAGAATATCTCCTGGCCACGCTAAATGTCACATACGAGTAGGATTACTTCACAAAGAATGAATTTTGCTTATACTCCACACGTGGGTGAGGGTACAAAAAGTCATATTGTTCACGACATGTAACAGTCAGCGTGATCACAACCTGTGAATGTCAACGTGATCACAGCTTGTGACTGTCATATTGTTCACAACATATAACGGTCAGCGTGATCACGCAATATCACGCAACAAAGAGATTCAGTAAGCATGTGCGTTAAAAACAAAACAACTAATCAACCTTAGGCATCTGTAAATATTTATTCAGTATTCTGATGACATGCATAAAACCTATTTTAGCAATGTGACTATATGTGTAAAAACCTATTTAGTATTTTGACTAAATGTGTGAAAACGTATTCACATTTTGACTACATAGATGTGTAATAACTTATTCAGTATTCTCACTACATATGTAAAAACCCATTCAGTATTTTGACTACATACATGCGTAAAACTTACCCAGCATTCCCACTATAAATATGAAAGAAAGTGTATTAGGTATTCTGACGAAATTGTAGACAGACCTTTAAGCGGTAAGAATGTCAGGACGTCGAATCACAAGAACTTACAGGGTTTTTTTTAAATAGGCAGGTTTTTATGTTTCTTTATTGTTACTGACATATCTGGATCTCTGAGCACGCGACAGGTGTACTGGTAACTCGTATGTAGATCCACGCTAGTGGGCAAAGTCTGTTTTCTTACTGAGGACGCGTATTATAAATTTTAAAAACTGCGACGGCTTAGTTCAGAATACTTGAAACAACTTGGCTGAGCTATGCAGTGCCTTTATTCTGTCTGCATCGAAACATGAAGTGCAGCCAGGAAGCTGGCTACCTGCCATCAGTCTGTCTCTCACAATGTCTATCGTCTCTTTCGGTCTGTCGATGTTGGTTTTCACCTCTTTCTTTGCTGCTCGTTTCTTCAACCCAGACGAACTACCGTACACGCTGCTTTATGCTGTTGGACTGGATTGTACTGTGAGGCTTATTCTGCGTGCATTTACCTTGTGTTGTTGGATTTGCTGGTGCTGTTAAGCTTGTTCCCTCGCGTAGAGTTTACGTATTATAACTTCATGTTAACTAGTTCGCTTCTACTTGTATGTGCTGCTAATACTTATTCTCGTACACGTTAACTTTCTTTGTCAGACTTGTATCCATGCATACTGTTTTGTCAAACTTGTATCCATGCATACTGTTTTGTAAGACTTGTATCCATGCATACTGTTTTGTAAGACTTGTATCCATCCATACTGTTTTGTAAGACTTGTATCCATGCATACTAATTTGTAAGACTTGTATCCATGCATACTAATTTGTAAGACTTGTATCTGTATGTCACATTTTGTGTCTGGTGGAAAAAATAATTTATATCATTAATATATATTCGTTTCTGAAAGTATTATTTCACGCTCTTTGTTTAATCTCTATGTTTAACCCATTGTCTGGGCCGAGTAGGTATAACTGCAAGGTCAAGAGGTGTCTTTCACACCTTTTAGCTAGCTAAAGTTAAGCTGTCTGCAGGTGTCCAGCATTGACGTGGGTGACAGGAGAAAGCAGGTGTGAATGCGCAGGGGCGGATGTGGTGTTGAGGTGAGGGAGGCTTAGATTAATTCTACTGCTCTGCGGCAGAGAGAGAGAGAGAGAAATTCTGATTCTTTATTGATTTGACCAGTGATTTACAGGGTTAGCGTGGTTCTTCAACAGATCTTCACAATGGTTACCATCTTAGTGTTGTACGCCTATACGGGCACTGCGGCAGCGTAAAAACTCTGTATAGAAAGCGTGAGATTTGTCTGATGATTTCATCTGACATCACCTAAAACCCGACACACGCTGTCGGCATCTCTCCTGCATCCTGCAGTATAGGAACCTGTTGTCTCAATTCACTACACACTTTACAAAAGAAAAGAACATGGGCTTCATCTTCTATTTCATATTTAAATAATGGACAGGCCAACTCTGGAGGCAATACGTCACTTCTGTATCGCAGCTTATTTGTCGCCGTGACTGAAATTCCGCATCAGAATCTAATTTAAGCATCTCTGAAAGTGAAACATCTCAGCCAGTGTAAGCCAATGTAACGCTCGATCTGTATTAAACTCTTACAGGAGGCGTATATTTTTAAATGGTCACTTCTTTCTAAATCAGTGACAGTTTTGCATGAAGCAGTTAATAAGTCGTTGTTTCAACACGCATAAGAATGCGTTAGCAGAGAGAGAGAGAGAGAGATGTACCAGTTATCGCGTGAGGTGTTAAACCCATGCTAAACTACCTGGGTTACAAGGGGTAGACACTACTCAGGGAGTTGCATCACAATGTCTTTAAAGAGTGACATTAACAACTTATGCCTTTAATAGTAGTTCACAGGCGAACGGCCATAGGATTATCACAGGTCCTAGACCAGGGGCAGAGAGTAGTAAAGCCACCACCCAGCTGCTAGAACTAGGTGGAGCTAGGCATGTTCCTGTGACTGACAAGGAGGCGTGGTTAACGTTTCCTGGTTTGATTCTGATGTTTGAGGATGTCAGGTGGCTGTATGAAAGAGATCACGTATGAGAGAGGGATTTTTCAAGCTATAAAAGTTCTAAAAGCGCGTTTGTTCTGTAATAGATATCGTCTTGGTTAATTCTGTTCGTATATTGTTTCAGTTGCCACTTGGGACAGAAACCTGCGGTGTCGGAATGCACCGGCTGGTACAGGTAGAAAGCAGACATCGGTTGGGGCAGAGATGATTCTAAACAGCAGCCTGACTGTCGATGTTAGTGGCAGTACCTGACGGAGACCTTTGCCTCATGAAGCACAGACGGCATCTCTTGTCTCGGTGACAGCCAGCTGGGGCCTGGCATCCTGCACTTCACGTCAGCGGTGTGGTACAGGGTTGTCCTGCTGCTGACAGTCCGTTTGCAGGAGTTACCTGCCCTTGTACCTGTCATACTGTGAGGCCTTACGCTATTCAACTGCCATCATGAACATCAACATCGCAGACACCGATAACCGCGTCATCATCAACGTGGGTGGCATTCGCCACGAGACCTACAAGGCCACGTTGAAGAAGATTCCTGCCACGCGTCTCTCTCGTCTGACGGAGGCTCTTGCCAACTACGATCCAGTGCTCAACGAATACTTCTTTGACCGCCACCCTGGTGTCTTCGCGCAGATCCTGAATTACTACCGCTCTGGCAAACTGCACTACCCGACTGACGTGTGCGGCCCTCTCTTCGAGGAGGAGCTGGAGTTCTGGGGACTGGACTCGAACCAGGTGGAGCCATGCTGCTGGATGACCTACACACAGCACCGTGACACGCAGGACGTGCTGGCTATTCTGGATCGACTGGACCTCGACACGGACAAACCCACAGAGGAGGACATCATGAAGAAGTTCGGCCTGGAGGAGGAGTACAAGGCTGGAGAGCTCAACTGCTGGCAACGCATCCAACCCAAGATCTGGGCCCTCTTCGATGAGCCGTACTCCTCCACCACCGCCAAGGTACATCTCCTCACGCACCCACTCACCCATCCACCCACGCACCCACCCACCCACCTACTCACTCACTCACTCACTCACTCACTCACTCACTCACTCACTCACTCACTCACTCACTCACTCACTCACTCACTCACTCAATTCCACTCCCACTTTGTTAAGATATTTTAGTTTGCTGTTTTGCTGGTATGCAGTATATATGAGACACGTTTAAATTCGCATGTATCCCGTTGTCCCCCTCTCCACCGACAAAAAAAAAAAAGATTCACTTCTTTGATAGTGTGTTAAGGCACTCAGACAACCCAAAGTACTTGAAGAATGTGTCTATTCAGGACACAGACTTCTGTCTTCAGTTTTTCAGTCTGTGCGGTTTGAATTTTGAGTTATCTTTTGTCTTCGGCATTTGGCAGGCGAAAGGTTGCTCGTGCGGCCAAGCAGATCAAATGTGCCAGCATGTCAACAGGTTGTGCGAATATCTAAGAAGGAAAAGGGAGAGAGATAAAAAAAAAAAAAGAAACTAGGCAGAGGAAATTTCCTTAGGAATAGCAAAATCATTTGTCTCTGCTCAAAAGTGGAATTTCCGAATCCGCTGTTTCCTCCAGTTTTGCTATTGTTCAATAAGTTAACCTCTTAGCCATTTAGTCTGGCACTGGCGGGCAGTACAGTTTGGCCAAAGACACCCTCATGCCAAGTTGAAACCTTATTTTGTGGGGGGGGGGGGAATGGGGGCGAGGCAGAGTAGTCTGGTTCATCTAATTTCCAGTGAGACACGTTCCTCGTGGGCAAACCCCTTTGAAGGAATAGCAAACATGGAGGGAAAAGAGGGTTAGGAAACATCGCTTTGTTACGGAGACAGATGATCATGCTTCTTTTAAAAGACATTTTCCGTAAGGCTGGTGGGGTTTACCTTTATATCATTTAATTTTTTTCCTTAGAAAATCTGAGGTCATTGGGCTACGGTATGGTGTTTAAACCAGTGTAGCTATAAATAGTAACGTTTCTATTGAAAAACCACATTGTATAGACTTTTTAAAAGGAATATCGGAGAAATCAAATGCGCGAAAGGAATAGTGTTGGCTGAAGTTGTATTGCACTTGTATAATGATGCTGTATAAGACGGAAGTTATAAAGACAGTTACAAGGGTATAGCAGACGCAAGAATTTCTTACGGCCGTAACTGGGAGCTGCATTGGAAATGGTCATGATGGAGTACCAGGCTGAGATGTTGTAGTACATTTTGAAGGGATGGTACAGACCAGACACTAGTACATGGATTAAATCTCTCATGGATTAGCGGACACGGGAATGCAGGAGGGGGGGGGGTTAATGGGACAGTAAGAAGAACCAGGTGGGTAACTGACAACTATTATGCACAATATAGAATGACTTCGGAAAGCCTAAATGAAGTTAACATTTTATTTATACACAATAAAATTTCAATTACAAGCGAACTTATTTATTTAGCACCAGCATAATTTGCCCGAACCACGTTGGCCGCACTGACCAGTCAGCCAGCCAGCATGCTGGCATGTAATGGGGCTGCCTTGGGCCTTGACAGCTCGCTGTAGTGTTGTCGTCTGCTTCTCGCGGAAGAACGACAACACTAAACGGCAGAAGGCGCCGCTGGGCAGAACACTCGAAGCGGAGTAACTATTGGTGACTGACGCCAGACACTTTTCGCCCGTCAAAGTTTTCCTCCTCCCCGCCTCCCCTACTGGTCACTTGCCGCGAAGTCTTGTGTGTCCACACCTGTTTTGACCTGGCTGGCTTAGCGCTTTCCCGTCTGGAGCAGCCGCTAGATTCTGAATGATCATACCCCTAACAAGAAGCAAGTGATGTGTAGCTGAGCTGAAGTGTTCTGGAAGCCGAGGTTTGGTCACACTTGCCTACTTTCCCATAACCTGTCTGTTGCTAGGGATGGATGGCTGATGTTTGACGTAGAAAAACGGCGGCAAGTTTTCTCCAGCGTTTGGCACAAGAGAGGGACATCTGTCCCTGGGCAGAACAGAGACATGCAGACAGTACAGTTTCACGAAATTTGTCAAACATATCTTGCGATCAGCTCATAAGAACTTAAATCAATCCGTAAAACGCACACAGTTGCATCCAGGCGCAGATTCCAGGTATAGACAACAGAGCTGTCTGACATCAGCTGGTGAGCGATGCCCGCTGTAGTGCGTAGACACATAAATTAGACAGTGTGTGTGTGTGTGCACACATCGATCTGTGTTTCAGACACTGTAGAGACATAGTGATGTTAGGCTGAGCATAAGTTACTGTACTGCGCGAAGTTTGGTGTCAGACTAGGTCTAAGTTAAGGCAGCAATAAGATGTCACTCGAGCTGTAAGCCTTTGTAGTGTAAATAGGCAGATCTCACTTCCTTAGAAACGAGTGAAGGTTCAGGAAAGGCATACGTAGATGGAATGTGAATACTGTCAGTGTCCAAACATAAATATCTCAGCGGCTTAGTATGGAAAAGTTCAGGTCACAAAGACTGGAAGTGATAACTTAAATGGCTCAATGATCATTAGATGCGGCATCATTCTTTAGTGCTCAGAACTGTGGCGCTGATATCTTCGTAACTACTGGTACAAACTAACAGTTAAGCTTTAGTGTAAATCCTTATCTTACTCTGACAATAATTCGAGCGACAAACCTTGGCGATCTCAACCCTGCATGTTATAAGGTGTGGGGTCGCCAAGCATGCGCAGCCTTTCTTATATGTCAAGGACGCGTGTTCCCCACGTTACATGGCTATACTTATAAGTAGAGTGGACCATCTTTACCGGTCCAAGAAAGATCGCACGACCTGTTGTAAAAACCTTCACGTTATTCAAGGATTCTTGCACTTACAGGCTGTAGCAAAATAGCATGCGCAAAGAAACACGTAACAGGTACAACGGATATGACGTCAGCCTTGTTTGCGAAGAGACACTAGTGTGAAAGTCAGTTTGCATTTAGTCCCCTTGGTTAGATCATCAACGTGTGTGACTTAAGGGCAAGACCCAGATGACCCGGAGAAAGCTGTGACAGTCATGACTACATGCAGGTGAGGTGAAGTCTGTGCTTACTTACAGACAACACTGGACAAATTTGGCTGTCGCGCCAAGTGGACGAGATGCTCAGATTTGGACCTTGGACAAACGTGCCCATAGAAATATTACAGTAAACATACCCTGCAGCGAAGTTTGTCGAATATTGTCTGTAATTAAGCACAAACTTAAGGATAGGATAGGAATTTGTCAGGGACATACAAACACCGCAGATTTAGAGAGGAAAATATGGCAAAGATGTGGAAAGTTAGGTACCGCACAGACTGTGAGTAGGCTCAATCGTGTTCATTTTATTAAAAAAAAAAGGTTGGGGTAGGGATGGGAGGAAACACCAATAGGCTGTTTCCTGTCATGAAAAATAAAAACCGGACTAAGACTGCAGTGCCTTTGGCTGGAGACTGGAGAATGCCGCTGGTTTTCTACAGGTGGCGAATGCTGGAGAGCTCTTCCTTTGACATTAGGTAGGTCAGAGTGCAAATTATTCCAGTCAGTCGTGATTGAGCACATGCATTCAATGATTCCCACCTGATATGGGCAGTGTCTTGCTTTTTCCAGCGTCCGATCTGTCCGCGGGTAAGTGACCTCTGGCTGTTCTAGTAGCCGCTCCCCCTTTTTCTCGCCGTGAATCCCAAACAACACACCACAACTTGCTAGAGCCTCAGTGACCTGTCCTAGACTACCTAGGTTTGTGAAAGTAGGTCAATGTGACCTTCTGCTTGTGTGCCTCTTGTGCAAAGCACATAGTTCTGCAGTGAGTTTTGAAACGATTATCTCTGTAACGATGAGCGTTTCATCCTGGACAGACACTTGCTTTTGGGAAGAGTTTTCCGAGACCAGCAGCACTGGAAAATTACGTCAGATGACGTCCCGAGAAGGAAGAAAGTTAAGAAAATAAATACATTCCTTTACATCCGGCGCACAGGAAAAGTCAAATGAAATGTCTCATGCCGTCGGCTTACCGACGAGGCAAGGATATGAATATGCAATGAGGGTATTGAGGGTGGAGGGCTGAGCGCCGTAACGCGTCTCCCGAGCTTGATTGTGTCTTGCCCCAGCAGCGATGAGGATGCTTACCAAAAGCAAGTTTGACTTGGTCCATGCATGGTGACTGGCACATTACTGCGCTTTGATAGCAGCAGTACGTATGTCCGTTGTCATTTTGTAGCTATCACATTTCCTGACCAAATCTGTCCGCACGAACGAGGGACAAGCAAGGCGGGCGATGTTGCCATTGTGTCGTCATGCTGTAGGCTAGACACTGTGTTACCGTACTCCAGCCTCTTTGCCAGTCTCCTTGTTATTGTGGTAGACTTGTTGTCACTCTCGCTGTGCACTCCGTTGTTGATGTATGTGCCGCCTTCTCCCTGGGGCTCTGAGTCTCCTACTATCTTTTTTTGCCATATTCCCTTCAGTGAAACCTGTGTGTCTGGCCATTGGCTTACATGTTTGGTGTGTTCGCTGTTTTATGTGCCACAGCAGCTATACTTGTCCTGCTTTGCTTCTTTGCTTTGATTGTGCGAGGACATCACTTTTGATGTGCACTGCTCGTTTTTTTTTTCTCCCCTGCACTTCATTGGCGTCATGCTTAGTTTGTGTTTTTTTCTCTCTCGTTCGGAGATTTCCTGCTGATTCAGCCTAATCATGTTATCCACAAGTGCAAGACAATTCAGTGCCTCCACAAATCTAGTACACCACAGTGCCTCCACAAATCTAGTACAGCACAGTGCCTCCACAAATCTAGTACACCACAGTGCCTCCACAAATCCTTCGCAATCCCACTGCATCAAAAAGCTCAAATTTCGTAGCCACACGTTAAAGCTCATCAACTGTTCTCATCCCAAGTGACTCCCGCATGCTTGTAATCAGACTACGAAAGCAGGGGATTGGTGAAAGGGGAGGGGTGGTTGGGTGCAGAGTTTTGTTTAGTTTTATTTACTTATGATAGCGAATCGTTAGGGGGATTGCTGTTTTTAACTGAATCTTGAATCTGACGAATGTTTTTGAACAGATGGAAAGATGGGGTCGTAGAAGAAAGGGTGGCCTGGCATGTCCGGGTTCCGTTCTGTGGCCTGGTTTGGGGTTTTTCTGCATGGGCGCTGTGATCACCTTTCCACTGCGGACAGTTTTATGTATGGAAAGATCGCCTTTCCACTGCGGACAGTTTTATGTATGGAAAGATCGCCTTTCCACTGCGGACAGTTTTATGTATGGAAAGATCGCCTTTCCACTGCGGACAGTTTTATGTATGAAAAGACCACATGAACGCTTACATAGCCCAATGCAGACTCACGTTCGTGAGTTCTTATTGTGTTAAGTCATTATCGATGGATATACAGTCGTAAACTGAATGATGCATGTGCTCTGATAGGTCACCTTCGTTCACACCAAACCGAAAAGAGGCACTTGCGGTACAGGCATCCCGCTGTCCTTCTATCTGAGTGTCAGTTTAATGCCCTGGCTGTCGGCCAGCTTACGCCCACAAACTGGAATGATAATTCTCAGACCCAGAACCGTCACTGGATCCCTTGGCGTGTTTCTGATCATTCTACAGAGCAAGGTTTTCTGAAAGATAGCTGTAGATCTTGCATCAACAATTTCTTAATTTATGCCAGTTTCTGTATTTACTCGTGGTCTTGAATTGCACCACAAAGATACAGAAGCATCTGATTGAGAGAATCACTTGCAATATATCTGTGCTACAGTTATTTCAATTGTAATCCGGTGATTTCGCTCTTTCAGTTTAGCATAGGATTAAGTTTAAGGTACCCAGGTGAAAATGCATATCTGGTTGAAACACCCGAAGAGTGCCATTATACGGGATAATGACTTGAACACACATGCTGAGCGTGAAGGCCGGAAAGACGTCTGTGGGACTGACGCATCTTTATACAACTAAGGTTTTTTTCTGACGCCATAGATTTTTCATTCATGAACTACGTGTTTCTGACACACGCAGCGTCTTTTTTTCTTGTTGCGACAAATAAAGTCTGGTTAACACCTCATGCTCAGGTATTAGTAAAGTACAGCGCTTAAACTGACTTGAGGCACAGCAAAGTAAAAAGGTAAAGCTTTGTGTAGTACTTCTAGCCTCTTACCTAAGTACGGAAGAGCTGTAGGATATTTCTGGATTTTGCACCCTAGAAGGTTGCTGAACACTTTCTACAACCATAGACGTCCCTAGATGTCGCATTTCTGTTCGTTCCTTCATTTCCTGCTGTTACATGATTGATTAGAAAACAGTAGTAAGTCCATCTACGTGCCATGACGACCATTTTCTTTCAATTTCAAAACTGAAGAGGAAAGAAATAGAATCTTTAGTTTAGTGTTGTGGCGATTTTAAACGTATTTTAAATCCAAAGATGACAAAAAGAAAACTTGTGGGTTTTTAAAAAAAAAAAAAAGATATAGAGACGTTATTTGTTAAGATAATGATACCAATAGGATAAGCGTTGTAAAGAGCATGATGCCAACACCCAGCATTTGACGAACAATTCCTGAGGTGACATTTGATAGCACTGTATGTTAGAATTTTTTTAAAATGCCAAAAGCCTGCGTTTTGTGGACCTTTGTTAATGTAGCATAACTAGCACTGTGTGTTAGATTTTGAATGAATCATGATGGCAGCACCAAACGTTGTAGAAAAAGTTTACAGCAGTACTGTGTTTATATACTGGTTCCTAATGGGTTGGCACTTCGAAGTTTGGGCCTGTGTGTGTGTGTGTGTGGAGGCAGGGGGAGGGGTCTGAGAGAGGAGAGAGAGAGAGAGAGAGGCCATAGGGTTTTCCCTACGGTACTGAGATATCCAGGTGCAGTGTGTAGAGCGTAACGATTCTTTTCTGGGTACTGTGATGTCTTTAAAAAAATTCCACAGTGCAAGTTGACAATGTGATGGTCAGAAATGGTTCACTAAGATGTTTACTCTTAGTTGTGCTCTGATAAGTATATTTCCAGACATAAAATCACGAAAAAGATTGAGTTGATTCTGTGACTTGATGGTGATCGAATGTCAGTTAACGGTGTCTCTGTACGTAAAGCAATGTTTCCATCGCACTCATACTAATACTAGAAAGCGTAGATACAAGTAACAGTGGGGCATAGAATGCCCAAAACTCGCACCATCTTTGTCGTGTTTTTCCTGTTTTTATGACATTGATTGTCTAGGCTTGAATTCGTTTGCTGTCTAATATTTCCCGTAAACTATTTACTAAGAGACATATTCTGCTCGTGACCTAGATATTTCCTGTAAAGTATTTACTGTGAGACATATGCTGTTCGTGACATAGATATTTCCTGTAAAGTGTTTACTGTGAGACATATACTGTTTGTGACAATGATATTTCCTGTAAGGTGATTGCTGCGAAACACACACGCTGTTCACATTGGTGGTCATATTAACTTCCAGAAACTAATTTAACATGATCTTTACAAAAGCGTTAATCAAAATAAGAGTATCAGACATTAGTAACAAATTGAAATGGTCTTGTTTATTATGTAACTCGGCAAATTTTGATTTGAAATCTCATCGTCCTCTCTGCATAACTTTGACAAATTTTCCCTGTTTACAAAATGACCACTTATTTCCCAAATTTGCTGCTGTTCGCTCATTTGTATAAAGCTATCAGTTCATCATTTGCTTGAAAGGGGCTGTGAGGGAACCCTCCAGCCGCTGCTACGGAGAACAACGTGAAGTCGCAATATGCACAGGTTGAGATGCACATCTGATACAGGTTGCCGGAGGTACTCGCGCAGTACTTCGTCCTGAGGTGCTTTACAGCATTATCTCACCTGCGCTTCCATCCAGACTGTTTATCCTCTCCAGTCAACAGCAGATGAACACCAGGTGAACCGGCATGACTTGCTCGGTGCTCCGATTCTCTAGGAGTTATCCAGTCCACTGTTTGGATTTTGTCACTTGGGAATGGCCGGAAGTCTCAGCGCATCAGCCCGCTTGCCAAATATTTTTCCAAATTGAGTCCTGCCCCAGCCTGGGCGCGCATGCACGGCGTACCAAGTATGCTGCGCATGCGCATGCCCGTTGCTTGCCACAACAACAGTTATAGGTCAAGCCATGACGTCAACACAGAGTCACTTCTTATAGTCACAGTGAAGGGCCCAGTGTGTGTGTGTGTGTGTGATGATTGATACCTGCATGGTAATGACATTGAGTTTCATAGTTAAAAAGTCTCAGGTTCGAAACCCGTATTAGCTGACAATTTGGGGGGTCGGGGGGTTGGGGTAGGGTTGGGGTTTGATATTAGGTAGGGCTTCTGTTTTCATGTATAAGTTCAAGGCTGTGTCTTTGCGCTAAATGGGATGAAAGGTGGTCTGCGCATGAGTGCCCGAAGTCGGTGGGAAATGCAGACTCGTAGCCCAGGGTGGGGCAGAACTCAACTGGGAAAAAGAATTTCGCAGCCCGCCAGGAGCTATCCAACCCACGTGACAAAATCTTACCGTCACGTGGGCTATCCAACCCACGTGACGGTAAGATTCTGTCACGTGGGATCAGCATCAGTTAAACCACTCGAGAACTGGAGAAAGCGGCACAGACTGGGAGGAGTGGAGAATCGTTTGGTTACTGTCAACAGTAGTGCACGAACTGAATAACCAGCGTGATCGTTATATTCTTCAGCCCTTCCCGAAACACAGGTCGCCAGGGGTGACACACTGGTCTAAAAACACCAAGCTTTTTCACACACATACATACGCGCACACACATACACGTTTATGCGCCTTTTTCACGTTGAATTCTTCCGCAGTGTGTTATGACACAGGAACCTATTAACATCCGCTTAAACTGGTGCAGGCTTCAGATGCTCAGGAGAAAACCATCTGGATTCTGAGACTTTGACTTTGACTTTCAGCCCCGGGGCCTTTAAGCCATGTCCATATAACTCACTTTTATCACATTCATTTGAACAGAGATAGAATAAAGGAAATTAATCTACATAAATTCAGGAGTCTTTTCTTAGATTTCGAGTTGAACAGTTCACTAAGTTTAAAAACGTTTGGGTGCTACGCGAAATATCTTGGAAGACAAGAGTTTCGATGAGTTTGCAGTGGTGGATATCTGCACACAAAAACATAATGAAACTCATCACCAATTTCATTTATATTACACAATGGACACATGCTTTTTCGCTGTGTATGTCGTGGTATCTTAATTGCTGGACAGGCAAGGAGTGACAAGTTAGCCTAAACTTCATTAAGTTCACCCGCTGGATGGGGGACAGGCATGTTAGATAAGATTCAAAACAGAATTTATCTTTAAATATTTTGTAGGTCACACGTATGTTATTACTGTACACCTCTTCTTTCCAGGATTGCATATATTGATCCTTGAGTCTTTGCATGACAACTAACTTAAAGTGGTCCAAAGAGAAATTACGGCCAGTGTTCCATATAAAGGAAAGACCAAGCACGTCCAGCGATGAGTAAACAAAATCCAAACAGGGTAACTTATAGTTCGATTTACTGTACCGGCTTTTGCATAGGCGGAGGGGGGGGGTGTTGATAATTTGCGTGAGCCAGAAGTTACGTCGAGAGAAAGCTTTACCAGAAAGTCAATAATCTATATTTTGCAAAAATATCTCACCTAGGACCGTGCAAGTAGGGGTAGTGGGGGTGAGGGCTACGTTTAACGCAATTTTCAAGTATCAACCGCATTTACACAGCAGGACAGGTTTAATACATTTATCAAATAATTCAATTTGGATATAAAGTGATAATTTGAGATTTCTGCATTTCCTTATCAAACAGAATAGAAAACTAATCACAAGTACTTGTAGTCCAAACAATTTCCACTCCTACGCCATTAAAGAGAAAGGAAAGAACTTTTCGTACTTTTCCCCGTGACAAAATCACGATTTTACTCTTTCAATATTGACGTGCAGGCTATTTTTAATACAATAATCATGTAAGGTGTCGAGAACTTTCTGCATATTGTCTGCAGTCTCAACCAATACTACCGAGTCCTCGGCATACAACAGCAAGAACAAATGGACTCAAGTTTCTATATCTGGAAGATCGTATTTATGTGCCAGCTTCTATGGCAACTGAAGATCATCGACCTTATTTAGAATAAACATCTTCAGGTCATTCAGAAATAAGGAAAAGAGAATAGGTGATAATTTTTTTCCTTGTCTGACAGACACACCCACCTGCTGCACCACCAGTTGTAGGTCAAAGCGCGCACAGGTCTTATGTATCCCAGAGTTCTGTGATGCATAAAGAGGATGTGACTATGGAATAAGCATAGTCACCTGTAACATTTCGTTATGGGCTCACAAACTGAACTGACACGTTTTAATGATGAAATTAAGCCATAAAAATGCTACATAATAGTCAAATGCTGATCTATATTATGAATCTTATTGATGCTTACAAGGAAAAACGTGTCATTCGGTCAAAAGATATGACGTAATGCTCACATGATATTAACTGGATATTGATCAGTCCCTGATCATAGGAGTGGAACATGACGAGATGGAGAGGCATAAGCTGTTAAATATCATCATCGTCTTCGTTGTCGCTGTCGCCCCCGCCTTGTATCCGTCCTGAGACACAGGCTGCCTACGAGAGACCTCCACGGGTCTCGGTGTAGTTGTCCCCGAGTGCGGCCCATCCTCTTGATGTCTGCCCTAGGATCGCGACGCCAGGTATTTGTTGGTCCTGCCTGACGTCCTTTGTCTTTTCCTGGGGGTTCAACGTGGGTGCTTTTCTTGTGGTGCTGAAAAGTGACTTGAGGAGGGTCTGGCCGATCCATCCCCAGCGTCTTTGAATGATCTCATCTCCTGTGCGCTGCTGTCTTGTTCACTGATATAGTTCTTGGCTACTGCAGATGTCAGGCCAGCGGATCTGCGGGATCTGTCTCAGGTGTTGACGAAAGCCGGATCTTTCTGTTGGGGTGACGGTAGCCCTCCATGTCTCGGCTCCACAGAACAAAACTGATTTCATGTTGGTGTTGAATAACCTGATCTTGGTGTTGATGGAGATGTTTCTGGATGTCTGTATGTTCTTCAGCTGGAGAAAAGCTATTCCTGCCTCCCCACTCCTGACTTCAACTTCGGTATCTGTCCCACAATTTCTGTCGACGATGCTGCCAAGGGAGGTAAAGCTTTCCACCTCCTCCAGCACGATGGGGGCTGGGTTGGTGGTGTTGACCGTGAAGATCTTGGTCTTCCCTCTGTGCACGTTAAGCCCAAGCAATCAGAGTTGACTGCAATGATGTTAGACATTTCCTGGATCTGTTGCTGGCTGTGGGAGAGGATGGGGCAGGTCGTCAGCGGACTCGAGGTCATCTACCTGTGAATGGATACCATTCGGCTAATTTTCGTGATCCAATCTATGGCCAGGAAAAGCAAAGAAAGGTGGCAGTAAGGAGCCTTACCTCACTGCAGTCCGTATTTGGAAGGCATCAGCAAGCTGACGGCCATACACCACTGATCTGCAGGTCATTCTCATACAGTTCCCAGTGACATTGGTGACTGTCTTCGGCACTGTGAAAAAAAAGGTGGTAATAATGGCGCTCTGGTCATCCAAAAGAAGAGAGGAATAAATGAAACAACAGCTTTCGTAGTTGCCAGTTTGAGATAAGGCGAGTTGATAGGAATAAAAATTTTTTAATGATATAAGGTTTTTGGTGAGAGAAGCCTTTTGTTAAATAGAGACCACAGTGTATAAAACAAGTGGGTGAAAGGTTGTCTAGCCATATATCGTCTGCTGCCCAGGCTGCTAATGTTAACCTTAGTTCACACCGGGGGAGGGGGTGTTGGCCTGTACCATGGCAATAACAAGCTTTCACCGACCCAGGGGAAGGGGAGTCGTGGTTTCATATTCGGCGTCCGGCATACGTAGTTTCTCTTCTGGTGGAACCTGTTTACAGGGCTACCGTTGGGACGGGGGGTGGGGGGTGTTCTCCGAATGCCTAGGTTTCCTCCCCCTTTCTATTCCCCCTCCGGACACCGTTTCTCACTGTTTTCCCTCCTTCTCCAGTCATTAGAAGGCCATATATATATATATATAAAGAGAGAGTTGGTGACTTACGTTAAACAATAAACAACTGGTGCACACCGCTCGTGACGTCAGACATTTACAGTGATACTTTACAATGTCCTGTAGCTTACACACCAGTCTTATCTTAGTGTCCATTACTTTTTGGGGGTCTCACAAATGCTGGTGTGGTTTGCAGTGCTGCTGTCTTTACGCATCTGAAGTCATCACCACTAACGTAACGCATTTCCCTGCTGCTATGGTGTACACCGGTAGTGGCGCCAGGCATTTATGTTTTAGCTTATTTCTCACGACCACTGACGCTGCAGATTTCTTTCTTTTTCACCCTGCCCATGATGTCACAAATTTCAGTCTAGATTTCTGTCACATCACTAAAATCACACATTGTTAGGGTCGCTTTCCTCCACATGGCCAAACCTGCCACGATCTGAGTGCTGCCCTGCCTTGCATTTTGTTCTTTTCTCTGAGCACTTTTTCACACATAATGGATGGTGTACTGTGTTCAAATAGCATACTTAAAAACCTTACAGACTTTCTGTTGTATGTTTTCTTCTGCTTTTGGATCTGATTTGTTAAAATCCAATGTTTTGCTGTTAACAACACCAAACCTTTTTTCTTGGAAGTTGCTTTGTGGCCTGGCGTTCATTTCTGTTCTATGCACTCTGTATCTTTTTTACTATTTATAAATCATATTTTATGCTTATTGGAGCACATAATTTCAGAAATTTCTGTGAATCATCATAGATTTCCTTTATTCTTTTTAACTGGTAAAATTAATGTCTGCACGGTTGTTTTGTTTTAGACGTACATAACTACCTACCTGTATACCTACCTACCAACATACACACAGACATGCATTGATACACATTGTTTTAAATAGACAAGATTCTAGTCGACGTGTAATTGTCTGAGTATAGTTTTGGTGACTGAGACTTGTGATGGTAGCAGAATATACAGGTGACGCTTCACGGCAAATAGAAATCATGGCAAGGAACTGCATAGCAGATGTATATAGTGAGTCAAACACACAGACAATGAATAATCTAGTGAGTTATTTAAGAGTGACTCAGACAGTCAGTCAAGCAGCCAGGCAAACTGCCTCACAGATTGTGTTGTTCTGGAAAGACCTGACAAATAAAATCACATTTTTGTATTTAGAATTTGTTAAAATTAGAAACATTAGAAATTACCTTTCAAGGGTTTTTCTTTGGGTTTACACAAATGTCTCCAATGTCTATGCATTTTAAAATATTTTTGTACAGGATAATTGTCTTAATATTTGTTTAAAATCTGTTGATTGCAAATTACGGTTTTATTTTTGCCTGAGTAAACAACTTGATGAAAGTTTAGCGTCAGAACAAGCCGTTAAGTATGACGTTTATCGCACGCACTCACTTGCTCAGGCATGCACGCACTGGGAGGGAGTATGAGAGTGAAAGAGAAGAGGGGTGCGATGTTGCTGCCGATTATCACGGACTAGAGAAAATGTTGCAGGTCTGATGATGTCCTTTCTTGGTAACTGTCATATTTGCTTTTGCTGACTCAATATTTTGCAGTCCATGTCTTCATAGTTCTTGTTCTCAAGCTGGTTTGTGTGCTGTTTTTTGCAGATCATCGCTGTTATATCTGTGTTTTTCATTACCATCTCCATCCTGTCCTTCTGCCTGAAGACCCACCCAGAGATGCGGGTGCCAGTGATATTCAACACCACGGAGTCCCGCTCTGACGGCTCTCAAACATGGCGCCTGACCAAGGACGAAACGGAACCGCACGAGGCGTTCTTCTACATCGAGTGTGCCAGCAACGCCTGGTTCACCTTTGAGATCATCATACGCTTTGTGGTTGCACCCAATAAACTAGACTTCTTGAAGGCGCCAGTCAACATTATAGACATAGTAGCCACGCTGTCTTTTTACCTGGACTTCATGCTGACCAAGCTGAAGAAGGAAAGCGACATGCTAGAGTTCTTCTCCATCATCCGTATCATGCGGCTGTGCAAACTGACGCGCCACTCCGCCGGTCTGAAGATTCTCATCCACACTTTCAAAGCTTCAGCCAAAGAACTCATTCTGCTCATCTTCTTCCTCGTGCTGGGTATAGTTATATTCGCAGCCCTCATTTACTATGCCGAACGCATTCAGTACAACCCCGACAACAACTTTGAAAGTATTCCGGTGGGTCTGTGGTGGGCCATCGTCACCATGACAACGGTGGGCTACGGCGACATGGCGCCCAAGACATACATGGGCATGTTTGTGGGCGCACTGTGCGCTCTGGCTGGTGTTCTTACCATCGCCCTGCCCGTGCCTGTCATCGTCTCCAACTTCGCTCTCTTCTACTCGCACACCCAGGCGCGTTCCAAACTGCCGAAGAAACGGCGGCGCGTGTTACCTGTGGAGGCACCCCGACCCAAGGGCCCCAAGGTGCCAGGCGTGCCTGGAGGGGTGGTAGGCCCACAGAACCGACGGATGAACGCCATCAAGCATAATCACCCAGGTGCGCTGGACGCCAAGATGGCTCGACTTGGTAAACTGTTCGCATAATAACCACCTTCGCTTTCCTCCTAGGTGTTCGCGCTGTCCAGTGACGCTGGTTGCCCGGTGGGGGGTTGGCCATGGGCCGGGACGGTGGAAGCCTGGCTGTGTGGGCGACGGATCTGTGCCCCACACGCCTGCTTGTCTCCCTCCTCCTGAGCTCTAGCGCCCGCTCGCCTGGTTGATTTCTCGTCGTCTGCGTGATTTCACGTCGTCTGCGTGATTTCTCGACACCTTTTCTTTCAGTTTTTCGCTTCCGCCTGATTGGTCGACTCTTGTGACATCGCTAACTGCTCGTTGCTCATTTGTCTTTATTTATTTTTTAACAGAGGAGAGCTTCAACCTGTGCTGGTGCTCCATGCAAGATGGGTCAGGGTGTGTGGTTAATGCCACTCAAAGACAGCGTTATTTCTTACTGTTTGTACCAGTATTTCTTAAAGATAGAGCAATAGAAAGAAAATATAATGGAGACATTATAGTTAAAAAGAAGCTTTTAAATTACGGGGAACAGTTTATTAAATCCGAGAATACGCCTCTGAATGCTCTTAAGAAAAAACTAATGTAGTTCCCAAACTCCAGGCTAGAAATCTAGTGAGACCGGTCTAGAATTGACGACTGTTTACAGAGATTAGAATTTGACAGCGTCCACTCCCCAAATCACGTATTCCTTGAATGCGTCTCGATTTGGTTTTTAAAATACCAACAAGACTAGACTTTGTAGTTTCCTGCATTTTCTTATGAAGATGCGCTTTAAACTGCCCTTTGTTATTCTTGTGAATATTCTGCCCATTTTAACCGTTTCTATTCATCTCATGAGATAAACTGAGATTAGTTGTTACATCATAAATGCGTTCGATTAGTTAGCCATTCAAACCTTTATTCAATAGCAGCCAGCTCAGTACACAATAGTTCAGTACACATCAAAGGGGTTACACTGATTTCCACATGTAGGTGTGACAGGCTGTTACGTCACAACAGTGCAATGCGCAGATTTGTTACATTTTTCTCGTGTTTGATGGGTCAGTGTAGTTACAGGATTAGAAATGCACGTTCAGCTTTTCAGTCACAGAATAACGTGAGCTCAGCTGTGAACTGCCTCATCTTGCTCATGCTGTGGACGTTTGCAAACAAGAACGAATGGGTGCAAGAGAGATGGGACCAGATGGCGTGTGAGCGGTGTGTGCATGTCTGTGAGTGTATGCGTATCTGCTTCTTCCTTCATTGCGCAGGTCGCGAATTTTTTTTGTCCTTCGCTAAATGTCATGTGCGTCCTATGCAAGTTTCTGGGCTTGTCCCTTTCTCGCTAAATGTTGTATTTGACGTGTGCAAAAAAAAAGATTATCTTTGTCCCTGAATGTTATGTGTGACGTGCAAGAATTTAGGGGGTTTGTTGTTGTTGCCAAATGTTATGTGTGACTTGTGCAAAAAGTTAGATTTTTTCTGTTGGTGAATGCTTTGTGTGATGTAAGCAAGAACTAGTCTTGAACTGTCGCTGAATGTTGTGTATGATGCGCTGGTCGCTGTGACGTAACGTTGGGTATGGCAAAAGCACGCACGTGCCGATCACCGCCATGCCCTTGCTGTGATCGGCCCGTCCTTGCTGTGATTTTTGTCTGTGCCTTTCTACCTCCTGTGAATGCCTACCATGGTATTTCATGCCTGATGCTGTATGATATAAATGTGTAATGTAATTTCTTCCTTGATGTTGTGGTGGTGACTTATGAAACGAGGAACTGGATGTGGTCTTTTTTTCTTCGGAACCCCCTTGCATGAAGAAAATGTCAAGAATTTAAACAGGATAACAATATACTTGAACGATTTCTTAGCTATATACATTCTATCAATGTCGTTGGTCCCTTTGAAGTTGCAGAAGAAAGAGTCAAGTGCTGGCAGTATTACAGTGAGTGAAAACCAGATTATCGAACAAGAGTTTGTAAGACAGATCATATGCAGAGCGGAAATTAACATGATCGGGATCAGTTATACAAAGTGATGTACCGTTAGCACATCTTCAGTTCCTTGGTGTCAAAATGTGACTTTTTATTTTTGGCTTTTCGTTTATATTGATATTTTTAAAACTGTTTTATGTGTCTAGCTTTTAGTTTTAAAAAAAACTACATCCTCAGAGTTGATAGTTCTCATCTAATTTGCAGTGGGATGTTTGTACCACTGGCACTTTTATTCGTATATCTTTATGGATATCTTTGGATTGTTGCTGTTGTTGTCGTCGTCGTCCGCCCATTACAGTAAATGTTTCTTCCTAATTGTCAGAGGATGGGTGCCAATGCCCAGTGCTGCTGATGCTTGTTTAGCTCGCATCTGTTCGCTCCTCTCTATCAGCTCCCCTACCTCCCACCCCACCTCCCACCCGCCTATTTTGAGCTGTGAGAATTGTCCCCTAGATTGATAGCACCATTCCATCTTCTGTCTGTAGCTCATGGCGGCACCATACAAGAGCTGATGCCATTTCGTAGTAAGTTGTCTACCTTCTTTCCTGCTGCATCGTCAAAGTTTTAAGTTGTTTTTAACGTGTTGGAATTTGTAACTTCCATCTGCATGGCTGAGAACAATAGGCAGTAGATGGTTATGTACATTCCAGCTGCATGACGGAGAATGCTAACCGCTAGGTGGTTTTAATCTACGTGATAGACCCACCCCCTCCCCTTTGTCCCTTTGGTCGCGTTCACTACGAGCTTCTTTGGTGCCAGCCTTGCCTGCGTGTGTTCGCACCGACGTGCGTGAATCTTGTGTGTGTGTGTGCAAATATGTACTGCCTGGTCCATTTGCTGTTCTCGTTTGTACACTGAGGCTGAGGCTCTGGAGAAAGTAAATATTTGTTAGTGAGTGAGCGAGCAAGCTAGTGAATGACTTGGGAGGAGAAAGCAAAAGAGGTGAGCATGACGATTCCTGTGTGGCCTGTTGTATGCCTTGAAGTGTCAGCTGTGTGGTCTGTTGCATGCCTTGAAGTGTCAGCTGTGTGGTCTGTTGCATGCCTTGAAGTGTCAGCTGTGTACTGTTGCATGCCTTGGTGTGTATCTGCGTGCTGTTGCATGCCTTGGTGTGTGTAGCTGTGTGCTGTTGCTTGTGCATGCCTTGGTGTGTCTGCTGTGTGCTGTTGCATGCCTTGGTGTGTCAGCTGCGTGCTGTTGCATGCCTTAGTGTGTCAGCTGTGTGCTGTTGCATGCCTAAGTGTGTCAGCTGTGTGCTGTTGCATGCCTTAGTGTGTCAGCTGTGTGCTGTTGCATGCTTAGTGTGTCAGCTGTGTGCTGTTGCAAGTTGGCGTTCATCACAAACCTCTGATCATCCCTCACTTGTCTTGACTTCAAATGATTTGACAACAAAACAAGTAATCATCAGTATAATTTGGCTTTTTAAATTATTTTATTATGTCGGTCTGCTCACTGCGCTTTAGGATTCACGCCAGAAGCGCTTTATTATTTTTTTTTTTTACTTGTGGTTTATAGGCACTGCTTCAGAAACAAAGAACGTATCTCTACAGCCAATCTTATATAGCAAAGAATTATACTATGTGGCTGGTGACGGGACTAGCAGAGTGGACATGAAGACCAAGTCAGCACATGTAACCATTCTGTGAAAAGTCACATGTAACCACTCTGTCACGCCCCCACTCGCCCTCCTTTTACTCACCAGGCAAACAAGAGGTGGGCGCGTTTGGCTTTCGCTCGGCTCCACACAACACGATAAACACGAGACAAGCCGGTGGCAAGTTTTCTTTAGTAGTAAAAAAAACAACAACAAAAAAGAAGACCCCGCATCCTTTTATTCAACTATTTTTCTTAGCGCACTCTCTTTCATACACGTGTCACTTACTACTATTCCTTATACTCAGATATTCACGGAAATCCACATTCATCACATGTCGTGCATTACCACTCTAATTATTACTATCCCTAAGACTGCTTCGCTTTTGCACAATTAGCTACGATACTTCAAAATTTCTCAGTTCGTCCTTCTGACAGTCACTGTCAATTCATTTAACAGTTCTCCATCACTTATTAGTCCACCGCAGTTAAAATTCAACATTTCCTCATCAAGTCTTCATACCATAGGTTAATTAGACACAGTTCTTTCACTGCTGAGTAACGCATCAAGTTCTCTTCATAAAGTCTTATGTGACGTCTTCACATCTGTAGTCACGTCAATGCATCAGTTAACTTAGCACTTGTCAATCACAGCAGATTCAGTTATGGGAGAGCAGTCACCCCCACAGAACAGGCACACATCAATTGCTGCTGCGTCAAACCCTTCCGTAGTCGTAGACATTCATCACATACCCAGCTACGCTTCTAGGTTCTGTCGCTCTAACTCAGGGTGTTATGGTAGAAAACCTACATAGAACCGAGTCGCCACACACACGTTAGTGACATATCTTCAATTCTTATATACATGCAACCACAACAGATCACAAAATGTCGCTCCATGCACTGTACCTTCCGTCTGTGCAAAAGGGAATAACGGCCTCAGCTCCCGCCTCGGTGGTCTAGTGGTGAGGGCGTCCGCTTCCGAGGCGCGAGGTCAGTGGTTCGCAACCCGGCCTAATCATATGACTAAAAAAAAATGGCAATCTATCTAGTAGCTGCCTGCCAGACGCCTGGCACTACAGGGAACAGTACTAGGACTGGTTGGCCCGGTGTCAGTAGTGACTAAGCGGGACTGAAGCCCGCGTTGCGCCATCAGTCCCACGTGGGGCAGCACGTACACTTTGTCTCAGCAGCACCGTCCTGATATGCACCTAGTCTGGGGCAGGACGTTAAAGAACACCCCCTCCCAAGGCTACTTTCATGGAGATTCTATTACTTCCCCTAGAGCGGCAACACACTACGGAACGAGTGAGACTCCTTTTCGCCTTGGACGCCATTTTGTGTACCTCAGAAAGGGCGATAGTAAGTGGCAGGTGGAGAGGGAAAACAAATTAATTTACCTTGTTTTCACTAAATTTTCATTACTATTTTTATTTTATTTTTGTTCAGACAAAATTCTTTCAGGATAAATTTCTTAATCTTTGATCATTGGTCATGTACTGTAAGATCGCAAGATGGCATCGTGTGTGGAATTAATATGTGTTGTGGCTTGCATGAACTAGGTCTGCTTTTTGTTGCATGTCTCATCCCAATCAGATGCATGGTGAGAATTTTTTGTTGTTGTTGTTGAGTGGCAGTACAAACATCGTTGGGTGTAGGACACTGTAGTTAAAACACTGCTGGTGGTGATGTCTGCAATATATTCCGTGAATAACGTCATTATAACTGCTGGTGTGGCTATGTTGTTATGTCCTTCAGTTACGCGGAATGACTTCCTGTGAACATAGCAACTTTCAGCTGACCATGACACAGGTCACGATGAAAAACACAAGAAATCTAGCGCAATGTTAGGCAAAATCAGTCACTAAATCCCCACACTGTTAGTGAAGTAAAATCAATCACTAACTCCGCACACTGTTAGTGAAGTAAAAGCAATCACTAACTCCGCACACTGTTAGTGAAGTAAACCAAGCCTCTTGACACTTGTCAGACTGATTTTGAACGTTTTACCTATGTATGGAAAATTGGAAAGTCAGATCCTACACTTATTGGAGTCTAAATGTGGAATCTCTCCTTAAGGTTGCTTGTGAACAACGTGTAGGGTCAATGGAAAGAGTTTGTGACCTTTGTGTCGAAGAATAATATATTGACAACAGCATAATGACAAAAGTATTCTGAATTCCTCTATTTGTCGCTTGTCGATGTGTTTGTCATCAGCGGAAGAAAACCGAAGTCTTTGTGGTCAGCTGGGGGTAGTATGTTCTGGGTGTGCTTGTGACGTGCAAAGCCTAGAATATAACCATGACATTCAGCTTTGTTAATCACTGGGTGTGAATTTTGTCCATAAATGTACATTTTTAAATCACTGGTCTGCATACACATTTTATGTATATAAATTTTTTAATTAAACTTGTAAAATTATAGTTATGCAAAATCAGACGATTACATTACATTAAGGGCTGTTGTTTGTTTAATGTACCTGCATGTGTATAACAGTGCAGGAAGACGTGGTTCCTGGATCGCGTGCTGTGTTGCTGAGCCCAGTGTAGGACATATACCGTGTTGCTGAGTCCAGTGTAGGACATATACCGTGTTGCTGAGTCCAGTGTAGGACATATACCGTGTTGCTGAGCCCAGTGCAGGACATATACCGTGTTGCTGAGCCCAGTGTAGGACATATACCGTGTTGCTGAGACCAGTGTAGGACACATACCCCGTTGCTGAGCCCAATGTAGGACATATACCGTGTTGCTGAGTCTAGTGTAGGACATATACCGTGTTGCTGAGCCCAGTGTAGGACACATACCGTGTTGCTGAGCCAAGTGTAGAACATATACGGTGTTGCTGAGCGCAGTGTGACTGGACGTGCAGTACTGCTGAGCCCAGTTTAAGAAGACATAAATTGTGTTGCTGCACCTTTCGATATCCCGCATGCCGTTCACCAGTCAGACCAAAAAGAAATCGTGGCTTCGAACATATGCTGTCCATATCCTGTATGCTAGCTGTCTCGGACGTGCCTGCAATTTTCAAATCACACAGAACGCCATCCATAATTAACACAGACTGAGTCGCGTTGGAGCTTAATAATAATAATAAGGAGATGAAAAAAGAGAGAAGACAATCTGAAAGATATCAGAGTAAGGGAAGACAGTCTGATTGTGCGTGAGAGAACAAACATTTATTTCCAATCCTCGTTGATTGTCCTGCGATCATGGAGAAAGGCGTGAGGTATGTTCAGTAATCCCTCTTGCTCAAAATCATTGACGCTAAGACCTAAGTACCGACGTAATCCATCTCAGAAACCATCAAGAAATCCTGCACTGGACAACAAGAACTCGTGCATAGTGTCGACCCTTGCCGATCGCACTGAGCTCGCACAATGCTAGACGGGTGGCACAACAGTAAGAACCGATCCAAAGTTTGGCCTACATTGTTCCAGAAAGCAAAGCGAACCCCCATTCTGCTGCCGTTTGGTTGTCCTCTGCTGCTGGCAGATGCCTGGGCTGGGCAACAGAGACCGAGGTTCCTAGTTACACTGTCTGTGATACCTTGTCTGGTGTGAGAATAGAACATCAATGTTTTGCAAGTTACATGGTTTTGTCTGATGAAAAAGTGTTTGGAGTGTGTGACTTGCTGCTATTGTGTGACCATTGTTCATGTAATTTTGCACTTTGGTCTCTTCCAAACAGGCCATTATAATCACTTCGCTGCTCTCATGGGTAGAGTATCCTGGGATTGGTGTCCTGTTTTTCCTGCTAATCTTTAAACTTGTATATGCCTGACTCGTTTTTTTGTCAGTGTTTTAGATTAGTTTTTATGCACGCATCTCCCTGTTATCATCGCCTGTTTTTTGTTTCAATCTTACTGAAGGGTTGACTCGATGACATTATGAAAGTAACATTGAGCCAAGCTTCTAGTTTTTCCCTTGTCTTTATGCACTCAGTATTTGTCTTGCTTTGCGATGCACTGCATGCTTGGAGCGCCTGCCATTGGCAGTCACTTAGACAGACCTTTTACTAGCTTCCGACTGACTGGCTGATCTGCCTACCTGTTCCATCTGTAGTGACCAATCCTTATAGGGGCATCTTGCAAAGTTATTAGCAGTTCACTGGGTGACGTTTACAGTCTAGATGTGCAAAATCGGCGTTCAGCTGACGCGAACTACTTGACGTAACACTTGCTGACGCTAGCATCATCCGTGATCGATAAACGTAATCCTTGTGCAGCGCCACGCTGATAGCATAGCGTTTTTTTTTTGGTGCACACTTATGGCCATGTATCTCTCCTCTCTCTTCAGCATGTTATGTAGCCATGCCGTCTAATGCCCCTGCTTCACAGTCACTTGGTTCGTAAATTCAGGTTGATACTTGTTTCACCACTGCCACCTTAAAGCTGCCTTTCTTTTGTTATGGCTCTCTCTGTCTTTCCTTCTCTCTCTCTCTCTGTATGGTTATAGCTGGTTTCCCACCCACCCCTCTCTGCCACGTAAAGCACCGGACTGAACCTCTCTGCCTGCTTTTTTTTTTTAAATCATGAACAGCTTTCATCATAATAGTAAGAACTGCATGCTTTGCTGAAGTTTTTAATCTTATGTTACGCCACAGCTGTACGGCAAGGCTTGCTTTAAGTTTACGGTAAGAGGAGACGCATGAGTCAAGAGCCATTTGTCTCTGGACCGCGAACCACATGCGAGTGCTGGCAGGAGAGGGGAGGGCTCCTTATGTTCTCCTTATTTCGCTTCTCAGAAATAAGACAGAAACATGTATATCCTGGAGAAACCTCTGGCACTGCGTGGAAAACAAAAAGTCTATAACTGGTCAAACCGCTTACAGCAGACTGTGAAGAGCAACCTTCTGCCAGCAGCCGCCACAGGTTTACCTCCCTTGCTCACTAAGATCAGCGCTTGAGGACTGGTGGCTGTGTTTATTATATTTCTGACCTTGCAGCAGCCCTGAAAGTGTACCTTTTTCCATTGAGCATTTTGGGAGTAGCCTTAAAGGTTTACTTACCACACTGAAAATCTTACTTGCTAGGGTATAGACGTATATAATATGCGTGTATGATGCTGTACGGGTATCAGGTGAGTGAGATTTCTTTTACTGGCTAGTTCCCTATTTTTTCATTCGCCACTTTCAGGGTGTGCAGCCAAGGCGTTTAGGCAGTATATGATGACTATCTCTCTAGTGAGCGTATCAGTGTACCTTCCTGCAGTGGGACGGCGAAATGGTTGTTAAAAATTGGTTTTCTAGTTTCAGTACCAGCATGGAGTGTCTGCTACACTTGGCAGTTTATACTGACATGTTGCGCATGGCCATATGCTTGTCTGTCTTTACTGTCACTTTCTCAGCTTTTACTGCCAAACTTTGTGCCCTTGCTGTCACTTTTTCTTCTCTACTGTCACATCTAGCTCTTCAAATATTTCAAATGGTCATTTCACTCGATTAAGACTCACCATTGTCTGTATGGCCCCGTGCATACATGGGCTTGTGTGTGCACGATTGCTTGTGAGTATGAAAAATTCCACATAGTGCAATAGAATAATCTATGTTTTGAAAATACTTTTGATTATTGTGTTGACAGTTTTTTTGCTACATTTTAGATAGCTTATGTTTACCATGATAATCCTTCAGTAACTGCAAAACTAAGCATTTTCTATGTATTCACTATTAGAAAACTTCATATGCTTCACCTGTCAAAGACCAGACTGTTTACTTGCTAGCAGTTTGGAAATATTTATATTCTTCAATTTAAGTCATCACTGACTGTGCACATCTCGAACTCTCATGATCGACTAAAGCAAGTAGTTTTTTATTATTATTTTTGTGTATATCTAAAATGCTGTTGAAGAACCGTGCTTGCCGCCACACGTAACGTGGTGTACTGAGAACAATCTTTGGAAAAGCGAATAATAGTCGAATAATACCAGCTTGAGTGAAGGTAAAAGCAGGCCCCTAGTTCTGCACTCGAAATGCTTAGAGCCACTACAGTGTGACTAGCCTATAATCTCTTACCAGGTCGTGCAAATGACCCTGTAGAGGCGAGCTCTATGGATGAAGGGAGGGGGCAGACAGCAGGTAATAGGACATTCTTAGTGAGCAGTCTGTTGAAACCCTTTATCACACCAATCTCACAAGTAAGTTTAATGTTGGGGAACTGGGGGGGGGGGGGGTGTCAGTCAGCTGATGTCACGACAGTTTTAGTATGCCGCGAAATTGCTGTGCCAGCATGCATCGGCAAAGTTAATTATAAACAGTACGAGGGTGGACGGACGGTAGAAGAATACACGACTGTTCGTACGCAGTACGTATCACCAATGGCGTTTCCGCTTGTCTCAAATCATACAGGTCTCAAATCATTTAGGGATGCAGGACGGCTGGCAGGCTGGTCAGACAGGCGAACTGTTCGCCAAGAAACCCAAAGTGTGGGTGGCCTAGTCAGTTGACAAGGCTTCCTATATGTACTTACTGTCAAGACGCACTAAGCACTCTGCCCATCATTATGACACCAAAGCTGTCATCAAAACACACTACGTGCACTCGCCATCGTTTTGACACAAATGACACACTGTGTGCGTACACCAGCCATCCTGTTGGCTGTTATGGGGAGGCATCCTCCGCCGAGCGTCATCCAGCAACACTTCACACACAGGAAGAGACGAGCGGGCGATAGTCTGTTTTATATTCTTTGTTTTATATTGTAAACAACGTCATACATTTCATTTTTCAGTTGTAAATATAGTGCCATCTAGCCAAAATTGAGTCACAACAGCAAGGTGTTCG
This sequence comes from Lanistes nyassanus, assembly GCA_004794575.1. Lineage (NCBI taxonomy): Eukaryota > Metazoa > Mollusca > Gastropoda > Architaenioglossa > Ampullariidae > Lanistes > Lanistes nyassanus. The sequence goes on along the minus strand of SMGT01001151.1, from coordinate 414,027 downwards.
GTGCAATCATAGACATGTTTAGACATAGTGAACTTTAAACGATCATTCAGCTCATGGAGTTCAGCATAGTTCAGTTATTCGTTCTGTCCCCGTGCTACAGGCAAACAGCTAGAAGCTCTGTACTGATCTGTTCGCTGCCAGTTACGTCATGGAGGCATTGTACAAGCAGTTTCATTTTAACAGTTCTTCGAAAGTCACCATTTAGAGCAGATGCTATCAAAGCATTACCCTGTCTGTGTGCATGCGTGTCTGCGTGTGATTGCTATGGCTACAGAGACTGTTGTTATGACAGGTGAGGATGCCAGTATGGAAGCTAGTGCGGAAGAGCTGGAATGGGAAGATTGTTATTGCGATAACCGGAGTACTACACGAACAGCCTGTTCATAGGGTGGGCCTGCTTGTGTAGCAGTTCCTCTCGAGACACACAAGGCTCCAGCTGAAGTCATTGGCAAAATGTCATGAATGCCAAAAGCCTGTGATAGTATGGTCATTGTCACTGACTGTGGTACTTCTTCGAACGCCATTGAGTAGTTGTGATGTGGGATTAACAACTGCTGTGCTGAATGCTATTTTACCGTTATTATACTGGACGGTGTAATGGCTTCTCTTTGCAGTTTGTTAGAAGCGAACTAGTTGCACCAAAGCTTTCTAGAGCTGACACACTAGGCATGCGCGGAGAACAGTTGCAACACTGCTTCCAGCTGACGGCCTTTTTAACCGTGTGTGTGTTTTTTTGTTTTCTGTTTGCCTCCCTCCTGCTTGCCTGCACGCGCCCAGGCCGGAACGGCGAGGAGGCGATCCCGATGTTGGTGCTTAACCACTCAGACAAGCCGGACGGGGGTTGGACCCCTAGACCCCAGCCCCAGCTGCCCCTCGACAGGTCGCCTCCGCGCCTGCTAGAAATAAGCCCGACCCCCGGCAGCCCGCCGCTCAAACTGACCGATGTTAGCCGAGCGGCCGGTAACTATGCTCGTGTCTCCCGCTTATTTCCCTTGTTATTTCCCTTGTGGGCCTATGGGGTGGGGTCGTGACGTGTCGCTGTCGTAAAGCACTCTTGCGTGTCTGTCATGCCTGTCACCTGCTTTCCTGCCTCCAATTCCTGGCCTGTTCTACTCACCTCGTGGCATGGTTTATTCCTCCTCAGTGCTGAAAAAAAAAAATTTGTTTATAGTTTGGCTTTGTTAGACATCGTTTTTCTCTGCCCAATTTCCCTGTCACAGTTTTGTGAAGTGAAACTTCAGTGGTGTTCATCAAAACGGCTATTTATAGTTTTTTAAACTGAACTTTCATTCTGCGCTTATGTTTCTGTATGTTATTGACAGGAAATTGTTAGTGTAGGAATATCAGCGTGCATAAATATTGCTGCTGCATGCATGTAATACTTTTTCTACATTCCCGTTATCATACCTTTTTTTCCCTCTGTCTCCGTCTTCCTTTCTCGGTGGAGGGCACGTGCACACGTGCAATGATCCAGCTGCCTGTGGCTGGCGACTACTGAATGCATCTCTTTCTCTGCCCACCCGTATTAGCGTACGAAAGACTGATCAAACAGGCGGAATGTCTGCTTTTTCTTGTATGTAATCTGTGTGACTCAAGGCACTCTAACCATAAGTATCTCAAAGTTTTGTGTGTAAATGAAGTTTTCGTGGTAGGCTAAGCTTGTGTTTTTGCTTTCACATGCGGACGCCTGTGTTCTTGGCAGCCCAGGCCTGTCCGAGAATTGTAGGTAGTTGCATTCTGCAAGCTGGGCTTTCTTTTATGTCTAGCTCACACTGTCAAAATAAGCATGGGCTACAAGTGCAAGATAACTGACCTAATCCAATACTCACTCTCCACCTTACTGCTGTAGATATCTCTTTTACTAAAGTTGGACTTACGCACAGGTATGTTGACATAGCATCAATGTCAACTTCTACATCATTTCTTCTGGACTTAAGACACCGGAGATCAATTTTCGCTGCATATCTATCTGCTGTTTACTTCTTGTGATCATCTCTCGCGTTCAAGGTGGACAGACGATCTGTTGAAATAGACGATCTCTCATGTTCAAGTAGGATAGACTATCTGTCGAGTTCAAGTAGGCAGACGATCTCTCGTGTTCAAGTAGGCAGAAGATCTCTTGTGTTCAAGTAGGACACAAAAATTTCTTGTGTTGAAGTAGGACAGACCGTCTCTCATGTTCGAGTAGGAGAGACAATCTCTCGTGTTCAAGCGGGACTGACGATCTCTTGTTTTCAAAAGACTATCTCTCGTGTTGAAACAGCACAAACCATCTCTCGTGTTGAACCAGCACAGACCATCTCTCGTGTTCAAAGCCGGACCAGCGATCTTTCCTGTTGAAATAGACGATCTATCGTGTTCAAGTAGGACAGATCATCTCTCATGTCTGATTAATTTTCTTTTACTTAAAATATGCATGTTTACTCGGAGTTATAGTCTCTCTTTTTAAAGCAGCACATTTCGTGATTCGATTTTTTTCACATTTTCCGAATACTTATAACAACTGGCAAATGACCTAATTTCAGGTTAAAACACTGCAGATAATACTTCTGACGATGTCACTTTTACACACTAACAGTGACCATACACTGCTGATAATACTTCTGGTGATAATTTGACACTGAAAGAAGTATGCACGCTGAGAATATTTCTGGTGGCGTTAGCTTCACACACTAGCAGTGAATACGCACTTTTTAATTGTAAAGATCTGTAAATGTGGACGACACAGAGTTCTGCAGCTATTTGAATGGTAAAGAACAGGGTGCAGCTGAACTACTTGCAGTCGCTTTATATCGTTTGTGATACTGGCTACCTGGAGAAAAAACCGCGGTCTGCATGCAGCCTGGTTTAGACAGAAGGGTTTGTCAATCCCTGCTTTTAGCTACTGTAGCTGTTTGACCTCTGTGCAGGGACTAGCTGTGTTTGAACTGCACTTGCATGCTGCTTTCTGTCGTGTTTTCAGCACCATGACACAGTGTGTACAAACATCTCAGCTGCCTCAGTCTATCAGTCTGAAATCACGTCATAAGTCACATCATAGGCCTGATTTTTCACCTCAAGCAAGCTTGTTGATCGACTACTGCATGCGGTTAAGACAAACGCCATGTATATGTTATGCAGAAATCAGATGAACAAACTTTTTAAGTAACGTTATGATTTCAAAAGAGACTTTTTAAAAGAGAAGAACATCTTACTCTGAAAACAATTTATAGAGAAAAAACTTTCATGGCATCTGTCACTTATGAAAAGCCAGTAAATTAACTGTAAAATTTCATGTTATGTGTGTGATCAATATAAAATCTACAAGTCTGTTATGTGTAATGTTTTCATACGTCTGGTAGTCATATAGAATTTAAGGTAAACCTGATTTAGTAGTTACATGTCATACGTATAGCTTATGTCTGTAAAGTAGTCAGTAAACTGGGATTTTTCCACTATGTACTATGCTTGTGTTTAGAAAGAACGCTGATATGCTAGCCTATTGAGTATCACATTTGCATATCACATATTTCCTATTAAATGCCGAGATCATAGAGTTATTTGCATGAGTTAATAATTTGACGTATCATTGAAATTACAGTTAAATTATCGCTTAACTTCTTATTGTGTGAATATGAGTAAGCATATGTATTTATGCATACGTACAAGTATTTGTGCAGGTATTTATGTGTGAGTCTGTCAGTAAGCTGTTAGGTACGAAAAATCTTGAAGGTCTACGTTGAGTTATGAAATAATTTAGTAGAGAAGCCCGAATAAACTCCAGAATGTTGATTTTAATTACCAAGCAGCCAAAGTATATTTTATTCATAACCAAAATGGGCATCTTGTTCAATACTGTTGAATTAGAAAATCAAATTTTAAAATAAATCCACTCCTTAAGGATTCCTATTTGTTCATCCTTGTGATTATACTCAGAAAATCACACATCTACACGTGATTACCACAAAGCATTGAACCGGCAGCCGCCACAAGGGCGGTGAACTGTAACCAGCAGGCTACCTAAACGTTATTCGGGATGATATGTAGTCGTACGGACTGCCAGCAGGTAGAATCTATATAGAATGTACGTTGTCTTTACATACTTATCAAATAGGCATTCTGCTGATTCTTGTCACTCGGTCAGCTGCTAAGTAATAAACTAGCCTAATCAGTGAAGCAATCTGAGCTGTTAACGTGGAACAGCCTGGTAGGTCAGTGGCTAGAGTTTCATCATGTGTACGACATGCGGTAGGTCAGAGAGCGTGCTAAACACGACCAAACACTTTCAGATGCACAGGGCGCCTCTACGGCTCTGTCCAGTCTACTGGTGGCCCCTAACGCCCAGGTGACCCTTAATTCTGCCACTGGTCCTGCTCCATCCATTACCTCGTCGGTACCAGTTCTGGAACCCCGCTCAACTGTTGAAGACCAGGTGCAGGAGAAAAGTGAGTAACGTACACCGTGAGGTAGAGTAGGTGGGTGGGTGGGTGCGAGCGAGCGGGCGGGCGAGTGAGAGCGAGAGTGTGTGCTACCCGCGCTATCTGTGACAGAGTTTGGAGGGCAGGGACGATAAAGAGTGTTAAAATTGAAGAGAGAGGAAAAGAAGTACTCCGATTCTCCGACCTCCAGCCCTGTGAAAAGGCACCAGATCCAGAAAGTATTTACGTTAGCCAGACCCAAAATCTAAACAGACTAGCGTCTCTGTATTAACGACAAGCTTTTCTCTTTGTCGCTATCTGCTCTGAGGGTGGGGTGGGGGGTTCTTCTACCACACGGTTTGCGTATCCAGTGTCGATGGTGACGTACTTTCTCCGTTCTAAAGTCAGTAGCACACAGTGGATACTGAAATGTTGAAAATTATTGAAAGAAATAATGCGCTTCAATTCATGGGTGATTATAAATTGCTAGCACACCATGAACTATTTTTCTTTGGATCTTGAAACCTGCACCCGTCAAGCCACTCAAAACTAGCGCACATTGATTTTAACACAAAGTCTATTGGAGTTTGGTTTTGTGTTTGGTTGGGTGTTTGTTTGTTTGGGTTTTTGTTTTTGTATATACAGTTGGTATATTGCTTGCCATTTTCATTTGGGGTTTGAGATGTCGCAATGTTTTGGATATTACTTTTGCCCTCCTGGGTGTCCGAAGCAGTTGGTAAATGACAAGGTTTATTTTTTCAAAGGATTAACCAAACAGACAAGTTACCCTTATTTAGTGCATGTGGTGTTTTAACTCACCTTTGCTCGATACTTCAGCTTTGCAACGTGGAAAAAAAGGATCTTTACAGTCATACCTAAAACAATGCAATTCGTGGACACACAAGACCCGCAATTTCACTCATTCACTGATGTCGCATGCCAAGTGCAGCTAAGCAAGAGCAACCCAGCAGATATGAGCAGACCCTGATTCCATCGATCGCCTGCCGGTACCAGTACAAACAGGATCAAGCGACGCTGCACGTGTTGCTAGCGTGAATCTTGGAATTGTCTCCGACAGTTTGCAAGCGAACAGAAGGAAACGGGAATGCCGGCGATCCTCATACACCTTGCATCAAGAAACCCGACTTTCTTGCACCTGCTGTGTCCGGCGACAGATACACCTAAACCTATTAAAAAATTATTGAAAACAGGTCCGAACAACACGCGTGCGCTTGTTTTTAGTACAGCGACGTGCCGGTATAAACTCAAGATCTAAATAATGCGTGTAGACCCACTTTCATCACAACGATGTGTGGTCTAAGGGGAATAACTGTCATTTTACCGTCGTTTTGAAGCAGACACCACATACAATAAGACACCATAACAATAAGAGAGCTTACGTCAAGTCTCATCAAGGAGGGCAAAAAACTAAAAACAAAATTGTGGTTCGTTCTCTAACTTTTCTTTGTCAAAGCACCTTGTGACAATCGCACACAGCCCAGCAGCAATATATTCAATAATTTCTTTAATTTATCGGTAGAGTATAGAGATAAATACATTCAATCGCGTGGGTGCCCCCACTTGTCTGCTATGCCGGATGTGACCCCAAGCTGATAGAACCTGGGCCTGAGCTAATTACGCCGCTGATAGCTGCATCCATGCGCCTGAGGCGTCTTTTAAAAAATTATCCGACCACTTTCGGCAGTCTATGCGGCATTCCTATGATTTTCTGGGTTAGAAAAGATTAACAAAAACTCTTCTTGCTCCCGTCTCCATTCATAGACTGATCTCGTTGGTTGAACCAGCCGAAAGCGGCTCCCCTGCACCGACGAGATGCTATGTTCCAAGTGTGATTTAACTTAGCGGTTTTTAAAATCTCGAATTACTAAGCAGAGGTGATTTAGAACATCAGAATAAGTGCTGCATGATACACTCATAATAAGATGTCAAAATATCACTACTGGTTTGTCAACAGGTCCATTGCCAAGTGCTATAACAGACGGAGCGGTGATCGAACCCTTGGTGACAACTGTGCCGTCAAGCCTCAGTAGCTCTCCAACTACGGCTACCGTCTTGGCTTCCCCTACAGCCAGTCAGAACCCAGAACAACGACCGCGTGATCCGCCAACACCGCCTGCAACCAACAGCTCGCCTACAGCGCCTAGCAAGAACAGTCTTGTCATAGTCAACACGTAGCATCCCTCCCGCCCCTTTTCCGTCGGTTCGGCTTACGGGCCCTTGCATTATGACAGAAGCCAGCAGCAACTGGCAGCTAGGAGTGCATAGTGACCTTGTCTTGGGCAGTTGTGACTGATGGAGGTGGGATGGCTGCAGCAGCAGCAGCAGCAGCATGTTTGACGTTCAGCCTGGCGCCGCTCGCTGTGCCTGACATCTGATTGGTCCCACAGTTCTGCACGCCAGAAAGCTGACTGGTCGTTCAGTTCTCTCCGCAAGGGCGGTGGTAGGTCCGTTGCACCGCACCCTGGCTCGAAGGGGATGTCACATGTACATTGTGCAACTTCCAGCACAGGCATCGTGACAAACTGGCTCGGTGCAGAGCGGCCAGCCACGTAAGGAGGATGCTGAAAGGTTGCAGTGCGTGAACTTTGAGGCTTCCATAGTGCTGCTCTGGTGTAAGCGTCCTCCATGGGCAGGAAACAGCGACACAGTCATGCTCTGGTATAACTGCCAAATGTGTGCGAAGAACATTTACTCCGGTTGCTGAATCGACGAACTGAATTAGAGCAAACGAAAGAGAGAGAGAGAGAGAGAAAGAGGGAGAGGTCTTGGGAGAGAGAATGAAAATTTGGCTGGCGGAGGGATAGGAGTGAGAAATCGTGTGGTGAGTGAGCACGTGGTACCAGGTGAGCTTGAGTAGAGGTTATGCTGGCGTGACGGTAGTAACCCTTGCCTAAGCGCTTAAGAACCTTTTTACAGTAGCACTAACAGTATAGAGAACAGCACCCGTGAGGCTGTCCCATGCACAGGTGTTTACTACCCATCTCCCGCCCCTCATCTCACCCCTGTGTCGACCCATCGCACTCTGTACATCCCCACCCACAAGACGCTCACCCTGCCCTGCCCTTTATATTCCTGTGTCAACATTTCCCACACTGTTGCGCGAGGGCCATCCACTGCAAAGCCAGCGGCTAGACTCGGCTCCCCCGAGCTCAAAACCTGCATTCGTTTCCTTGACAGTGCTGTGCATCTTGTGGGGGGGGGGGGAACAGAAAGAAAGAACGGCTGTTAATGCGCCAGTACACTGAACTAAACTGAATGTATGGTTAAAACATAACGGCGGGGGGGGTGGTGCATGATGAAGTACTGGAGCCTGTAGCGGGTTCTTTGTCCCATAGTAATTATGTAAAATGCTCAAGTGGAAATAGATGTACTATTAATCAAATGTGTATACTTGAGCACCTGTGCACCGCCCTGCTGTGTGGGAAGGAGGGGGTGGACAGGGCTCTCAGCGCCATTTTGTGCTAGAGTCTTTATTCTCGGAGAAGTCACTAAAAACATGGCCTCGCTTCATTCTCAACATGTGCCGCATGACATAAACGTCAAACTGCAGTGTGTGTGCGGCATGACATAAATGACAAACGCCGGCACATCCAACATGGGAATCTCAGTTTTTGCCGCAGTGAGGAAGGCCTCCAGCTCCCCATTGCACTGCCCATTTTGTACGAGGACAAAACGTTTCTTTGATCTAGTGATATATGCCTTTATTGCTATGCGTTGAAAAGTGTGATGTAAACAGTGATATTATTAGAGCCGCTGTCTCCATGACACGGCGTTCGTTTTCACTCAGTCCCCACCTTCCTCTCACCAGTGTAGACAAAGGACATCTCGTAGACGTGTCAAAGGAGTTTCAGCGTACAAGTCTGTTCGTTCGTCCGTTCGTCTGTCTCTGTTTCGCCTCTCGCTGGCTCCCCACCCCACCCTCCTCTGGCCACCTACTCGTATCCTCATTAAACACTAGGTTTCCTATAGACTTGTTTGTGGCGAGGCTGGGGTCTACTTTGTGCAATATGGGCTGTAGCCTACATTTCCCGCAACGAACCGACGACTGACAACGCCCGGCCCGCCCTCAGTATTTGTGTGGTTGCTGCACATGGAAGCCCGCCCCTTCTTCCACTACTGCACCAACCGCTTCCAGCTGCTAAGGTTCCTTTGAATCAGGGAGGTAGGATTATCTGGGGTGCTTAAGTTCTGGGGTTGCCAGCGGCGGTGTTTAACGAAAGGCACGTGCTGGAAAGGACATAATATAAAGCAAGTGCGTCGATAACTGACTGGAGAAAATAACTTGGTGCTTACATGTACTAAAGTGAAACACCTCAAAGAAGGCAAACTGGGTTCATCTGCTAGTCACTGGAGATGCACCGATCAGGTGTCAAACGCACGCGAACATGGTAGCAGTCTTGACACAGCGCACCTCTTTGTTCTGTATTAATGCGCTTGTGTAAACCTTGTGCTGGACTGTGTGAAAACATGCAAACATTGCTTCGGTGTCAAGAAGCGAACAGAAGAAAAGGTGGTGCTCGGGGAAAAAAAAACAACTACCAGAGGCTGACTAACAGACTGGGCTACGAGCTATGCCTGGAATGCGTGTCAGGCGTGCTCTTGTCTGAGAGATGCCTGTTTGTGGTCTCACGCTAACTCTTCACACCCCATGGTGTCCTTTAGTGCAGCGAAAGGATGTGGTCCGTGACATCCCGACCATGGATTTTTATCGACAAATGCGGTCTTTGGGGATGCTCAGGAGGATTGCTGCTTGTAAGGCTCCGTAATTATTAATGTAATAAACCTTCCAAGTATTTAACGGATCCCTGCACGCTGTCCAAGACATGCAGACATCACCAGGCACAGCGTTCAGACAAAATCTACATCAGTGGTACCAACACAAAGAGGGAATGGCAGGTAAATAAACAGAAAAGAAACTTCTGCCGTCTACCAGCAGATGTATGTTGCTTGCTAGCAAGTGATGTTATCGAGAGCTAGCGGGAGGCAAGTGGGGCTAGGGAGATTGAGCCAGCGCCCATAGTCGTTTGCTTCTACCCAGTACTTCTTTCTGTGGTGACGTCACGACTTCGCGCGCTGTTTAGCAGTGGTCAGAGGCCTACAAGCTGAGCGTTTTTCTCCCTAAAATCATGGAAGATAACGAAAAGTTGCAAACCATTTTTGGGAAATATTGTCTACTGTCACGTAGTATTTTATGTGCAGCAGGATAGTAACTGATTTTCCTGACATTTGATAATATTTGGGAGCATTGGACGAGCACAGTGTCTTAGTTTGCTTCCCCCAGCCTGAGGGAAGCTAAATGTTTAGAGAATTGCTTGTTTTGTACTACAGGGAGGCAATTATAATAGTATCTGTGTACAGAATGGTTTCCCTCTAAGATACTGCTACACGTTCATTACGGTGTGTTGCTCAACGCTCTTATCGGTTTACGGTAAATGCTTCGTTCTTCGCCCAGCCATACAGTAACGTTTACCACAACGGCAATCACTGCTGGCTCAACCTCTCTAATAACAAGCGGAGTCTCAAAGTACAAAAACCACTTTGCCAGGTGCACATTAGAAGTGAGGTTCTCACCCCTTCCTGCGGTTAACAGTAGACATACCAGGATAGTGAAGCTGACAGAATGAGAAGCGCTTTCCAGAAAGAAACGTTCAGGTCTCTAAGTTATTCACAGTCAGGTAGCCTAAAATAGTAAGCATAATGTGACATGTTTGTCAATCACAGATATTGAGCACAACAGTTTTTAAAAACTATTACCTTGCTTCTCTGCGCTGTGTGTTCCCCATGTATCAGTAGTAACTTTCCCTGGCACAGAATGGATCGCCTCGTATGATGAAGCTGGCTTTGACGACTACAGGGACGACAGCCCGCAGGTGTCGGTCACTCGAGCACTCACTATTGTTGTCACGGCAACTCTGATAAGAAGAGAGCAAGTATCAGCCGTTCGAGACTACACAGTACCAATCACGTCAGCCCTGACTGAAAGAGAAAGCTGGCTGCCTCTAGCAGACACATCTTCTAGCCTCTTCTCGTCACTGCTGAGGAAGCTGGTCGACCTGTCGAGTTTGACAAGTTGGTCAAGTTTATGGTATGCTTCTCCTGTTCTAAAAATCTGATGAATCTTTCTACGGCACTGAGCCCTTTGGATGAGGCTAGTTCACTGACTTGCACAAGTCGTCCATGTGACGGCACCAAGACAGGATGCGCTGAAACCGTTCAGAGTCTACAGATGGCCCTGGCGCCGCACCTTGCAGTAAGGGATCTCCAGCTGCTCCCAACCCAACATTATCCTAGTGGAGACACTGCTTCTGATCGTCGTTTTGAAGGAACGGCGACGCACTGTCGTCGCTAGTGTATGGCGTCTGGGGCTCCATTACTTCCCCTTGGCCGTGCAGCGTCTTCTAATAACTGATGTGTGATTGATCCTAGATACTAGATACAATGGTGTCCTCCTGAAAAGGGTGGCACCTTTTTGTTATGTCTCATATGCGATTTATGATCTACTTCTCGAAGTGATTGACAGTGGGTATGTGTTTGATGTATTCTGTACCCTTCATAATTCCTCTGGTAGTTCCAGCCTATTCGTCGTTTTGCTGCCACATGCGCACCGTTTACAGTAAGCATGTGCTTTGATGATCGGATCTCATGATGTCTTCACTGATAGCTCGTACCTTTACACGTCTCACTGCCCGCTGCTTGCACTGAGGGCAAGGCCTGTGACAAGTGCGAGATTGCAGGTAGTGGTGTCCAGCCTAGTTCTTCGATAGCCAGCACATCAGCCCGCCCGCGCCCCTTGCCTCCAGCACAACGATCACATGGGTTCGCTTTGTTTTCTAGTCTCTCTTTCCGGGACCTTTCTCCCTCCCCCCACCCTCTCCCACCAAACAGCACCTTCCACTCGTCTGTGTGCGTTGATCACTTACTGCTTAGACTGGCACTAGATGCTGCACGCCCGGCCGGCTCCAGCTGTAGCCACCACCGGTGGCGCTTTCTATCGGCCGCAGGCTTGTGTGCATCTGGCGGCTGTACGAACCTAGTGTGCGTGAGGCAGCCCAGGAGCTGTCTTTCTTATTTATAATTTGTAACTACTGCAAAATGAGAAATCTTGTCACTTTGTTATGGAAACTTATATGATGATCCTTGGTAGCGTTGACTAGTTACTTCAGTCCAGAGTATATGTACATACGCTGTCACTCACTCATGTAAGTCACTCTCACAAGCAGTCGCCCGGCCGGCTAGTTAACCAGCTGACCAGCGAGCGCCCTTAGAGATCCACTGGCTCTCAGACTGCTTGCATTGTTACAGGATGCTCTCAGATGATTGTTGTCTACCAGCTCGGCAGGTCATGTGTTTATAGTCAGCTTCGTGTTTATTTCAATAACACACACACAGCATGCAGACACACACACACACAACACGCATGTGTGTGTACGATCAGACACGCATGTAGTAACAAATGCGCTCAAAGAGCCTTCCCAATCACGCAGCTGCCATGTGGTGACATCTTGGTGGCGACCTTTCAGAACACCGCCGTTTTTTAGCTTCCTATCCAGAAACATTCACATTGCTTTATCTTGAACAAAGCAAAACTGGTCTCTGATGTAACGTAGCTTTGATTAGGTACATTTTAACCTGTTCGCTGTCCCAGAACGCGCTCTGGACATGTATGTGACCTGTGTGTACTGTTGAATGGAGCCATCCTTGCTCGTAGTCACAGTTATTCTGACAGTACTTTCATTTTAGAGCTAAAAGTTGTGTCAGGTTATGGCTGGTAAATATTTCAGATGATTCTGTCTTAATATCTTTCATTTAAATTTGAATTCATAACGCATGCATTGAAGGTAAACAGTTTTATACTGATGTTGGGAGGTAAATCGTCATCTCTTCTGTTCCTCGGCCCAATGCCACATCATACATAAATAACATCTACAAAAACAAACTCTAGAAGAACCCTTTTAAACGTACTATAATGGCCGACTCATCATTCTGAGCACTGGTTCCATCCAAAGAAAATTAATTTATACCAAAGTTAACTTTATTGCCCCACATTATTTAATTCAAATATATTAGCCAGCAAGAACGCAAACTTGTCGTAGAAGTAGCCGTACACTTTAAACTGCTTGCTTTCAGAAAATAAACACGAGCAGCTACACGAGTCCGTCTGCATGCAAAGCTAAGTACAAGGAAGTAACGAAGGCACTATGCGTAGTCAAGCATAGATTCATTTCACTACACGCTTAAGCATTCGTACAGACTAAAGTAGCTATTGATAGGTGACATGGACCAATGGAGCCATACTTGTGGATTGATAAAGGTAGATACTCGGGACACAGGGCAGATAGCATTTGGAGTGTGAATAACCAGGTAAATGTATTCTCGAAGTCGTGCAGGCCCGCATGGTTCAGGTATTCACATCTTAAGAACAGCAATCATGTTATTAATTAAAGAGGTCCTTTTACTGCGTGATAGGAGCCTGTAGGACCACGGTCATCACTTGGCAAGTCGTTGATTGAGGATAGCTTGATGCAGCGCTACATATTATGTAATGCACCCCTTCCTCCCAATAAAAAGAAAGAAAAAAGACCAACCCAAACACTTCACTCCTGGACAGAAGCACTGTGCAATCTTATTTCTAATATTTCTGAGGATTAAAACAAAATCACTTCCATACTCGTCTTGTGTCTTTGTTACTGTGCATGGTATCCGTCTCGCGTGTCTTTGTTGCTCTGTATGACAAGGCGCTGTAAGGGATACACCTGTGCCACAGATTTAGAACGGATGGTGCCAATATCTTACATCGTTTTTCTTCTTTTGTGGTCCTTGTTTATTTAGTACTAGTGAGGAGGCCCGGCGCTGCCCGGGTTTTTCTTACCTACCCCTTCTGTAACCCCCACCCTACCCCTTTACTAACCCCCTCTATCCCTAACCCCTATCCTCCCCTGCCGTCTCCCTGTTGTCAAGCGAGGCAAGGAAAAGTAATCTTCGTACGAAAGGGAGCTTTGGTGATCTTCCTTTCACGAGGGTCACCGAGTACACGTGTTAAAGGCCTCGTGATATTATTTCAATTATGGATACATCTAGGTACAGGCTCGAAATATGGCCTATGACCATCTGCGGGTGAAAAGGATCCCGCGTGCCGAATTTGGTGTGGATCGTTCATGCCTGTGGATTTTTATAACAAATAAACACACATACAAACATTCAGTTGCATTTACTCAAAACCAAAGGAAACTCAAATTGACACACCGGCAAGGAGTAGTCAAATTTCATACATTCGGCTGCAATGATACCAATTAATATTAGGTTGACATGAGGTCCCATGATCTGTTGAATATAACCCTTGATATTGACGTGCCTGGCGCACAAAATTTGTCCCTTCTGGCGCTAAAGTCGGGCAGTGGTTTTTGTTCGTGTAGCGTGAACAAAAGTAGCAAGACTAGAACTTTCTTTGCGAACAGAGGGCACCACCCATTAGCAATAAAAGCCGGTGCTCGTACACTCCCAGACAGGCCACCTGCCAGCAGCAGAAAAATGCCAAAACTGAACCCTACAGATCGGGAAAGAGCCACCGGACGACTGCAGGCTGGAAACTGCCCAAGCGTCGTAGCACATGAACTAGTTGTGGTAGTTTCCATAATCTGTCGTTTGTGGGCTCGCTTTCAAGCCGCTGGCAGCACTCGAGATGGACTAAGAAGCGGACGACCTCGTGTCATGACGGCACGACAGGACAGGCAGATCTACTGCAACCACCTGCGCCAACCGTTCCTCCCTGCCGCAGAGACGGCCCGAACCACTGTCGGGAGCCATGGATGCTTTTGCATCAGCCACACCGACTGGCCGCATCAGAGTATGGAGGAGGCAGAACGAGAGGTATGCACGAAAACTGGGGAGGCCCAGCATCATGATGTGGGGTGGGAGTTGGTCTCAACCGACTTCTGGGCCCCGTCGTCTTCCAGAACATCGGGCCTGGACGAGGAAACCTTGTACCTCAGATAATAAAAGTGTGGTGTGGAACAAAGAGAAGAAAGTCGATGCAATTTGTTGGGATTTTATGTAGAGTCAGCAAGGCGGGGGAAATACTCTGACCTTGTAGGCATGTCCCACATTCAGAAGGAAAAAAAGAACCGCAGACACAATATCTGAATTCACATTAACAACCCATCCAAAAAAGTACTATCTGTAAATGAATGCCACTCACTGGCAGGTCGTCTTTCCTATATCCCTACAATCCCATCTTCTTTTGTCCACCACAGCTTGAGTAGGATGAACAAAAACCAGCTGCACAGAAATTATGAAACTCTCTGTACCTGTAGATCCAAACCATGAAATTATCATGCTTACAAGTGACATCTGTTATGTTTTGTAGTGCTACATAAACTGCTAAACTCCTTTTTAAAAAAAAGTTTCTGTACTAAGGATTTGCTATTTCGATCAAGAAAGTTTTCACAGTCTCTCTTGAATAAGACAGCACCGAACATTTATGTGTCGGCATAGAGAAATGCAATCCAGTTCTGACAAAGCTAAATAACTTAAACTTGTCATGGCAACCGTCATTAAAGGACCACTGATTTGTTTGAAAACCCGTCGAGCCAATAAAACATCACGTCGTCTAAATATACCCATTTAAAATATATATCGACTATCTGTTGCAGAAGTTCAAAGACAGGACATTGTAACGCGACGGAGTCTCTCACCACAGTGCGAAGCCATGGTCATTGTCACGACAACACAAAACTCATGTATTGTAGCAATAGCGCCGCGCACGCACATCAGGACTTGTCGAAGGCAATTGTTCTAAAGTCAGAATATTTTATACCACAATCCAGTTTGCAGGCCTTGCTCTTAACTACATGCTGTGAACATCTCCCTCCTCCCTCTCTGCTCTGTCCAAAGTTCGTCCAGTCTTCCCTCCCCACTCTCTACGTCCTCGCTCTGAATGTACTCTCCTTGCAGATCGATCGAACACCAGCTCATATCTTTCCTTTTTACAAGGTACTTTACTGATCCCATCATCTCTCGAACGTTAGTAGCCTATACGCACAAATACTCAATATACAGACGTTGACCTCCGATCGTAAAGCTGTTACCACGATCAACAGCGCCACCACGCAGTGAGCGCTTGAGGCAAATGGCGTCTGCAATCACTCCGCATATGAAACATTTTTTCCAAACCAGAGCACCACACAAATTACTACTTGGCAATCGCCGTTCAAACAGCCAAGGAAATGCACAGGATTATCTGTTCTTTCGTTTTGCCAGAGCTAAGGAAAAATAAGCTCGTAATCTATGCACGCAACTTGTTTCGAGTTGTCTGTCGTAAATATACGTACTATGTACACATGCTAACATGGAAACTATCTATGTTCCTGAAGACCAGTTTTGTAGCCTACGTATTCATTTTTATGCCTATATATATATATCGAATCGTGTGTTAATAATTTCAGTCATATAACAACACGTTTCCTTGCCTAATTTGTGTCTGTGCGTGAGAGAAAGAGAAAGATCTCGGGAGACTAGCTGGATAAGAAGTTACATCCCGGCGTGTTTACTCTAGTCTCTAAGGCTGTATATGCTTTGTCTTAAGTACAGTCATCCCTCAGTTATCGCGGTTAATAGGGACCAGAACCGGTCGCGATAAGTGAAAACCCCCGAAGTAGTGTCACCCTCTCATTTTTAACATACGTACAGTTTTTGTGTATGTATAATATCAATAAGTGTATATGAAACCATATAAGTGCATATATCTTATCATTAAAGAATATTAAAGAATACTTTCAAACATGTAAATAAAATATTAATAGTATAAATGACATACATAAAATAATGTATAAATAATATAAATAACATACATAAAATAATGTATAAATAATATAAATATGATACGTGTGTGTAACATACGTAGATGTAACTAAAGTGTAGCCTACATACTGTAAATATGTTTTTAGAACTCTTTTATTCTTATAACAACTTTGAACAATCCGCGATGTACTGAGGCCGCGATAATTAACCGCGAAGTAGCGAGGGATGACTGTATGTTTTCATTCTTTTCAGAGTCCACATTTAAAATAAATAATAAAGATTTTCTAGGCATACGACTTTGCTGCAGTTTGTCATAGAGTTTATGATCTAAGAGCTTCTAATATTTAGGCCAAATAATATTGGATGACCTCCCCTACAAAGTCCCATGCGCTGTCCGCTAGAGGCGCTGCTCGAGTTTGGCTTCAATTTTGACCCACTTTTCAGTGCATAGTACATCATCTGTTTGTATGGAGCATATGTGGCCTATGTACCATGATAGTGATAGCGATCATTTAGCACTGATTAAAATTGCAGAAGATTAATGACATAAGCTCCTTACAAAACTTGTCCCCCCGTGCGGTTGCGGAATACATGAGGTCAGTGAAAATGACGTTGAGTATGACGTGGTTTTAGAACGTTTGTTAGCAGTCTCGCGATGTGACGTACGTTGATTCAGATAGGAAGCGTATGCAAGCGTATCTGTGTACCTGATGCAGGATCAAACAGGTTAGTCATATTTTGCATGTTCCAAAATCGATGTGAATATCTGTGAGTGTTTCTCTTGTGTGCATTTGTGTGTATGTGTTGTAGTTGTTGTTTGTTTGTTTGTTTGTGTGTGTGTGAGAGAGAGAGAGGGAAAGAGAGAGAAATCTGAAGCATATGTTTGTGTCGTTAGACAAGATATGTAGGTAAACAGAGAGGCAGACAGATAAATTCAACCCTTGCCCCATAAATAAAGTTTCAAATAAAGGAGCAGATATATAGATATTTCATTTTTCCAATTCTTGTCTATTTTAACGTTTAGATATATAAGAAACATGTACCGTTATGAGATTTCATGGCACCAAAATGTACCGTTATGGGTAGTCACAGCACCACAATGTAACATTACAAAAAAGACACGATGGCGTACTTTCTTGTTTCAATCATTTTATTGTCCATTCTGTCGTCGGGTGGCGTGACGGCTACCTATTTCAAGAAACCGTACCCTACAGATAACTCTGCCCTGTCTATCTTGCTATCTCGCCATTCGTCGACCTAGCTACCTTCATCAATCGGAACCTTGTTGTTCGTGTCTACCCCTACCAGAGTTTATATACCTAACCTAAGTGTCGAGTGTCGGATTCCCACGAACTGCACGTGTGATTGTGATTGGCATATGCGCACTCTGTCACCCTCGTGGACAGTGCACGTTTGGAGCTATGGCTTCTGCGTGTTAACTGATGTGTCTGGTCTCCCTAGTGGCTGTCTTCCTCTATGTTTAGTTCCCAGACCTGTCATATGTGCAATGTCCTCTCCCAAACTGTACTCTAACAATACGCCTAACTAGCATCTCTGGTACCTACAGTTGGCACGCATATTGTTACAAACAATCGTCAAAAGACAGGCTACAGTTTTCCAGTTCACACTTTATAAGACGACAAAAACCAGACACCAAGTGACCAACATACTGTTTGTGCGCCATAGTGTCATTTAATTTCACGAATTAATAAAGGTAAGAACGAAGGAACGAACGAAGCAACAAATGAATAAATGAAAGAACGAACAAATGAATAAAAATTGTTTTAAAATCTTAAATATCACTGAAGGATTTGAGGGACATGGAAAAAGTCGGAGAAAAAGCAAACAAAAAGGGTCAAACAAGGATGGGAATATACAGTGCACAGTGGCCCATGCCCACTACAAATCTTTCTGGGCCATTAAAATTAACTTATAAATCAGTAGCCCTTCGGGGGATCGATTTGTTTCTACTGACTGCTGCAGGCGTTAGCGTTAGTGATTACCGCGACCAGAATACCCTACACATGGTACCATGTGGATCGTCGAAAAAAGCATCTTAATTGATAACTCTCCAACACAACACCAAATTTTTCATGATATTCAAGGTCGGAATTTGCCTGTAGTCTTGAAGATGTATTATCGAGACAGACCGTCATAGCTAAAACAAGCAAGGAAGCAAAAAATTTTTTTTTATTAATCCAATAATAAAGACGAAAACCTCTGGTAAGTGAATTCCAAAAATTACTAGCCCCTCGGGCTACTGAAAATTCCTTTCAACAGCTGCGTGCACAAGCTGATAGTGAAATTTTGGGAAGTTTGGGAGCCTCGTTTTGTGGTTTTGTGGCAGGTTTTTTTTTAAAAAAGGAAACCACAGGTGTTTCAGAGTGCACCGACAGTCACATTAATGAAACAATAGTCAGCAATAAGTCCCATCATGGATAATTTGACAGTATTGAACGATCTAGCATAGAATACTTAGACAGAATCGAACTATGTTGATCGCAGCTGCATTGTACCAAAGATTAAATACTACTTACTAGTAGTAGTATATAATATTTGATTGTACTGCAACGATTTTTGACAACTGCATGAGTGAAGTTCTCTTGATTGGGTTCATACGACTTGAAATAGAGCGTAGTACTATAGTCACATAAGCTGTGTTGGCTTTAGTGCCTTATAAATGTCCAAATTGATTCTTACTGCGTGAAGGTTACTTTTTTAGTGAGCACTGAGAATAATGATAATTAATCATCACACTTTCTTTCCCCCAGGTTCTTTTTTTATGACTGCAAGCACTTCGAACAGTTGAAAATCCCTGACAAAGGCTACAAAGGACCGTGACGCCATTCTCCTGCAGGAAAAATTTCCAGCTATTTAGCTGTTTCCATAAAAAGGCTTGTCTTGGCCTGTGGTCGATTGTGGAATGAAGAATTGAAAGCGTCTCCTTCTTTGAAGATTTTTGTGTAACAGAAACATTCTTCACTTGTCATGCCGGTACGCTCCCAAACAATGAATGTTGACGCTAACCACCTCGTTGTACTCAATGTGGGAGGTGTTCGCCATGAGACCTATAAGGCAACACTGTTGAGAATTCCTGCCACACGTCTCTCTCGTCTGACAGAAGCTGTTGCCAACTACGATCCAGTGCTCAACGAATACTTCTTTGACCGCCACCCTGGTGTCTTCTCACATATCCTTAATTACTACCGCTCTGGCAAACTGCACTACCCTCTTGACGTGTGCGGTCCTCTCTTCGAGGAGGAGCTGAACTTCTGGGGACTGGATTCTAACCAGGTGGAACCTTGTTGCTGGATGACCTACACGAAGTACCGAGACACACGTGACGTTCACTTAACGCTCGACAGCCTCGATCTGGAAGCGACCAACCTGACAGAAAAAGAAATCATGCAAAAATTCGGGTTAGAGGAGGACTACACGTTTGGAACACTCACCAGCTGGCAACGTGTTAAGACCAGGATATGGGCAGTTTTTGAAGAGCCTTACTGTTCCATGCTTGCCAGGGTTAGAATGCATTTCCTAATATTGCCGTTTTACAATGCAAAGATAATTTATTCACTACCTATAAATAATGACAACCAAATATAGTACCTTGAGAAGAAGACCAGTAATTATCCCTGACAAATTCCAGCTTACACCCTTCAATCCAAACAACCAGTCATGCGCATGTTTTTGCATGCCTGTTCAAAATTCTCCCCCAAAAAACTTTGGACCACCACCACCACCACCACGACGACGACGACGATGATGATGAAAGATAGCGACATCTATAGTACTCATAATTGTATGCTCAACGCCATAAGCAATTGACCAGGGAAACATTGGTTTGGCATATACACACAAAGCCATAAATTATTCCTTAAAATTATTTTGCAAACAAAATCTAATAAACTTCACACAAATCGATCTCAGTACACTGTACTGAGAAGATATCGGCAACTGCCTGATGCCACTCCACAATCTATTCTATCAGTTCATCTATTCAGTGTCGTTAGCTTCCCCCACCGGCAATGACAATAACAATGACATTGAGCATGACCCTAACCATGAGCATGACCATGACAGTGACCGTGATCTTTATTCTTCTTTCACATTTGGGGTTGGGAGTGAGGTGGGAGTTTGAAGGGTTGCAGAAACTAGTTCACCACGATACAATCCTACGCAGAAGTGCAAGAACCAATCTTACTTTCTCTAACTGGTTCGTCAGGATTAACAACTATTACAAAGTTATATTTGGAAAAAAATTATCATTTCTAGGAATCAGGTTCTTAGGACTAGGATTCTGCTTACGGGTGCCTTGCACTGAACTGCTGAAAATTTGAATACTGCTGTCCTTATTCAAGATATTCTAGTAAGCTTTGGGGTCTTGTGTATTATCTACCTTTATCAACGAATCTCTGGTGGAATTTCCTACATGCTCGACTACCGTGAGTTGTACTTGCCAGTGCGTTTGAATCATTAGAACCTTGAGCATTCCACTTAGCTTTCAATGCCTTTCTTTTCTCGCTACAAGCATGGATATGTCACAGTTTATTTGCAGTCTTTTGTTTTCCTGATTTATGACGCTTATTGATGATATCAGCTTGGGGAGAAGAGCTCTCTTTCAATCATTACGAATTGCCAAAGGAAACCTGTCGGAGACCGATATTAGCAAAATACCTGTTCAGCAGCTCTGTACGCGCTGCAGAAATTTTCAAGTATGTTGTAGTTAGAACCTCTGCATACATCAAAGAAGAATTTAAAAACTTCCGAAGTATGGAGGCGTACCGCTTTTACGTAGCGGGGTTTACTAGTGATGTGTGTGTGTGGTGGGGGGGGGGAAGAGTACACGCTCGTTGCAGCCGTAGTAAAATATTTACTCAGTCCCGTCTTTTCGGAGTGAACAGTAAAAGTGTCAGATAAAGTCAAGGTAATATAGTCAACGGGGAAAAAAGTCAAAGGAAACAAGTCTTGACTTTTTTATCCTTCCATCGGGGAAAAAATCAAACCTTAGTTAAATTGGCTGTTTCCTTTGACTTATTTTCCCTTTTTTCCCCTTCTGATGGTCTGTGAGATCAATTATTATAACAGGGCACTGTATAGAGCCCTAACTTGACAAAACGTCCCATCCAGGTCCCTGCAGACATCACAAGCATGTTGTTATGCAGCGGTGTGTTGTGGACAGTAGTACGTCACCCCGTGAGGTGTGCGACATCAAAGACGTCTGTCTTGCCAGCGGCAGCAACAGAACACAGGAAGATTCCGCTGGGAACCTTGTGTCTCTCAGTGTGTTGGTTTCTTTGAATTTCAGTTTAGTTAAATGTTATGGGGTGTCTGAAACGTGATCGTTTTCTGTAGATCTGTTTAATTTGATCCACTCGCGTCGTCTTCTTTCTGTCACCTCACGAACAACTGGCCCCTCGCGGTCTTTTACATTTACATTTAGGACCGCTTTAATTCCTACTTTTTCGTCTTTCTCGGTAGTGCTATTCATTATTTTTCACTCAGTAATTCCCCGGCATGATGATGACTACACTAGATGATGATTACACGCGTTAAGAGAGTAAGTTCCTATACTTATTTCTCTACAGTCGCTTCGCTCGCTTTACTTATAAGATGGCGGACAACAGACGCTCCTTGACCTGTGACGTCATGTCATCACTCCCCATAGTATCAGTTACTTCTGTTATATCAGTTAATATATAGTTACTGGTGATAAACTCAAGCCTTTGAATCGTGATGGTGGCACCTGCACCTGAGCCCATTCAGACTGTGCACAGCAACTATCACATCTGGAGGATCTCTTGGCCCTAGCAGGCTAACGCGCAATAACCGTTTGCTTACACACCGTGCTGAACCCTGTTTCTTACAGCCGTTGTTCCATTATATTCCTGCTAGAGTCATTGACTGTGCAGACCACAGATGTTGTCGGCAGGGAGGATGGCATTCAGACAGGTTCCGTAAGTGAGGTAGCGGGATGAAACGGTTCTTCTGACAGGTTGTTACACATAGATGAACACTTCTGGTAGCGGGTTGTCACTCTAAAACTGTTCTGGAAAAGTCTTCATCCCGAACGAGCTATTAAACACTGAACGCTAAGG
Organism: Lanistes nyassanus; assembly: GCA_004794575.1. Taxonomy (NCBI): domain Eukaryota; kingdom Metazoa; phylum Mollusca; class Gastropoda; order Architaenioglossa; family Ampullariidae; genus Lanistes; species Lanistes nyassanus. The sequence continues at coordinate 391,715 of SMGT01001151.1, read as the reverse complement.
TCCCAGATGCTGGCAGAAGATGTATAGCCTTCTTGGGGTATGCAACACAAGTTTACTTTGGGGTTTTCGGCACCGCGCAGTTGTTGAAAATAAATGTTGCTGCTTTTCTTGTGTTCCGACTTTTAAGATACACTCACGAAAGGTTTCACTGTTTGTACGTGCATTTTTGCTTATAGTAAAGTGAACATCAACATGCTGGCATGCAGAGAAATTCATGATAGAATGTTTACACAGCTACCCCTCTCCCCCAAGCTTTATCCTTACTGCACGTATAACACTGGTCAGTAACTTTTGGCGTAGAGTATAATTAACTCTTGTACATTTGTGTACATAGATCCGAGTGCTTTTATGGTTCTTTACACATCCCCATGTGTATGTGAGAGAGAGAAAAAAAGAGGGAGAGAGGAGGGATGAAGAGAGAAATAAACGACAGAACAGAATGATATAGTAAACGAAGACGGTAGAGAAGGAATAAAAGTGACGTTTGTTCCCAATGACATAAACTACAATGATGCTTATTCTTCTTTTCAGATTCTGTCTATTGTGTCTGTCTTCTTCGTTGCCCTGTCGGTGTTGTCGCTGTGCCTGAAAACGCTGCCCCAGCTGCGTGAACCCTTGCTGCTAAACGTCACAAAGAGATCTCATGATGGCAGATTTACCTGGCGCTTAGTTTTGAATAAAACAGAGCCCATGGAGGTCTTCTTCTATGTGGAGTGTGTGGCCAACACTTGGTTTACATTCGAATCTGTTATGCGCTTTATCGTAGCCCCTCTGAAACTGGAATTTTTGACAGCTCCATCAAATGCAGTAGACATAATAGCCACCTTATCGTTTTATGTGGACTTCATACTAAGTAAGGCGGAGGTCAACCTCAATCTTGTTGATGTCTTCGCCGTCATCCGCATAATGCGACTGAGCAAACTGACGCGCCATTCTTCTGGACTGAAGATTCTCATGCAGACCATGCGGGCCTCAGCCAAGGAGCTCATCTTGCTGTTCTTCTTCCTGGCGCTCGGTGTTGTTACCTTCGCGGCCCTTGTGTACTACGCCGAGCAGGCATCGGACAACCCGAACAACAAGTTTACTAATATCCCGTTAGGAATGTGGTGGGCTGTCGTGACAATGACTACAGTGGGTTATGGCGACATGACGCCAAATACATACTTTGGCATGTTGGTAGGCATCATCTGTGCCTTGACCGGTGTTCTTACCATCGGGCTGCCCGTGCCTGTCATTGTCTCCAACTTCGAGCTGTTCTACACTCACACCCAGGCGCGCGCCAAGCTGCCCAAGAAACGACGACCCATTGTGCCACTAAAATCAGAACCTGCTGCGATTAAGGATACGATCAATACGAGAAAGCTAGGTAGGTTCAGTTTCAAAATCTTGTTTCAAAGGCCCGAGCACGTAAGGACAATGGCGATGAAATCCATTTCCTTTTACTGCTGCAGTATACCTGTTGCGAAAGTGTTCAAAATTCATGACACAAACATGGAATTCGGTAGAAATACTTTCTCACATCATGTCAGCTAGATGCGTACTCAAAGTGAAAAGTAAATAAGCAAATTGGACAGTGTGCCTTTCCATCCTTTATGTAGACAGCACAGTAAAATTCAGCTAGGACAGTGCAGATTTATCAAAAGACAAACCTATATTTTGTTAAACCACCAGTAATAACCAAAGAAATAAACAAGCTCCTAAAAAATAGTTGTGCGACAAGGCTTCTTCGCAATTACATGAAGTCTGTATTATATATATATATATGTCAGATTCATTATACAACCACGAATTTGGTACGTTTATGATTTTTTACATCCTGATGACTGACATATGAATACCCGAAGTGATAACATTTGTTCAAAATAATTAGCACTGCTTACACCTTTTAAATATGTAGGCGGATATATATCGTTACCAAACTGGAATTTATGTTTGCAAATATGATAATACAAGCAAAATATTTTGACATACACACTTTCTGATAACAACCAGATGTATTACAAACATAAACTATGTTTGTGTAACTTTGGCAATATGACTCGGTGAGAAAAATCCGTAGTCTTGGAAAGTACAGTTCTGCATATTATATAATCTGGAACTATTCCTGTATCAAATAAACAATTAGGTTAGTCGAGTACAGAGACTAAATGGAAATCTCTCATACCCACTCTGATATTTACATAAAATGCACACATGCAGATTCAGTTTCAGCTGTGTGCAGCAAGCCTCTAGCTGCTTGCCTCACATGTCAGCTGTCTGTGGCAAGCCTGCTTGCGTCACGCGTCAGCTGTGTGTGGCAAGCCTCCTGCTTGCGTCACACGTCAGCTGTGTGTGGTAAGACTAGCTGCTTGCGTCACACGTCGGCTGTGTGTGGCAAGTCTCCTGGTTGCGTCATACGTTAGCTGTGTGGCAAGCCTCCTGCTTGCGTTACACGTCAGCTGTGTGTGGCAAGCCTCCTGCTTGCATTACATGTCAACTGTACAAGCCTCCTGCTTGCGTTCTGTGCTCTAGAGCTCTAGAGTTATGTTCTTCCACGAAACACTGGATAGATGTACGCATAGCGTGAACTCTCTAGTCATTTTCAATGGACTTGTAGTACTTCATACCTCGTCATACGAGCTTATCATAATATTAACTGATTTGTTAAACTGACCTTGTGGGTAGACAAAAGTTTGTCAGCATATGATGAAAGTCTGGTGCTCAAAGCAATGTGAATTTTATTACCATTTGCAATGTGTTACAGGGAATAAAAGCAACGAACAAGAAACGCCTTCAGACAGCTATACAGAAAATGCGGATCTTCCACAATCTGTGGAATATTCGGAAAGTGGTAAGTCAGAGTTGTCTCGTATTGCAGCCTACTGTCATTCAGCATATGTCAAAGGATAATGTAAAGGACATCTATAAGTCGCTGTGTCAATGATTTCTTGTGCATGGCATTGCCACCGTTCGATTCTTTCAAGCGCCGGAAGTAGCAACCAAAAACCAAATTATCACCCAATCCACTCTCCACTCTTAAAAACAGTTGAACCCCATCAAAAGCAAAAGATGTCCTGTTGGTAGAAACTCCACCACAACGGCAACCGTCACTATCCTCTTTTTTTTTTTCGGCACCAGTTTTGTAAAATAAAGGAGGGAGGGAGGGAGCGAGCGAACGAGCGGGCGAGTGAGCGGGTGCGTGGGTGTGCGCAACAGAGTGTTTTTAATAAAATTTACCCCTTCCCCCCCCCCCCCACGAAAAAAAGACGTTCCTCACGAATTTGCTCGACGTACACTGTTGACCCTCTTCATTTATCAACAGGTTTGTTACGCACACAAGCGCCTAAAGAAAGACTGGAAGAAAATTCCAAAGCACTGGCACCGGATGAATCTTAAACACCTAAAGCCTAAAGGCACTTCCCGATGAAGATCCCCATCTTGTAAACCGATCGTGTTCAAGTATCGTTTTCGCCATGTCAGCATTAGTACCACGGCCTTATCCGGAACGGATCGTCAGCTAAAAATTTGGGGAAAGAGGCACATCAGGTCTAGACAATAGTATGAGACATGTCAACAATCGAAACACAGCTGCAGGGACTGCTAACGCGAGACTCCACGTATATGTGTGCTGAGGTTACTAGCGCTGCTTTTCCCAGTCTTCAGGCTTCGGTTGTTCATGGATTTGAATGCTGTTTATAGCAAATAAGTATGACTTTGTTTTAACCCATGACCACTTTATACGTTTCTCTGCTTAGGACTGTATACAGCAGGTTTTGCTGGATGGCGCACCAGGTTAGTGCAAGCGTTTGCCTTGGAGCAGAGATGGGACAAAAGTGAATATGCTGTTTGGTCAGAAGTACCACTTTGAATGTAGAGGAACAGAAAAGCCCAAAAGATAAATTTTTTTCCATGTCCTCAGATGTCAAATATTTCAGCTGTTGAGACTGGTTATGAACTTCAGCTGATGACCGAACTGCAAGGGTTAAGTTTGGCCGTTCCCCGAGAGGTATTCAGCTGTTACGACTGCATATGAATTTTAGCCGATAACAGCAAATGCAAAGGTTACATCTGCATTTTGATCATCACGAGGGAGATGATCAGAAATTAACAGTATAGAAGTATCTTCTCCACCTCCCACTACCCCCCACTTTTTTAATAAACGCATTGTATGTGTGTGAGGAGCCTGTCCAATGCCTCTGCAGACCATCGACTGATGAAGTTTGAAGTAGGCTATATACAGAATTAACTAGGCAATCTTCAGGAGTCAGTGAAAGTAAGCTTTGTTTTCTTCACTGTGGATCCTTTTTCTGTCGACTATTTTTCCAGCATTTAACCCTTTTCTCTGATAATCACCTTCCACGATGTTCTCTATTTGCAAGCAATTGCACAGATACATTTTGGATCTATCATTCTAAATTACGTTTTTTTTTCTTTAAAAAAAGATGTCTTTCAGGTACAGTATAAATGCCTCGTGTCTTCGTCGCCGCGCATTTAAATACATGCACGGCTGTGTGCGGACATATGCGTCGGTACGCATCCGTATCTTTTCTTTCGATTACAGTGTTTACAAAACCCATGCTCAATCTTCTGATCTATTGCTACATTTGTAGCCCCCCCCCCCCAAGGCACATTACATAATATAGTTCAAATCCACTGCTGATGCTTGTAACAAACTTTAGACGTACGAGGAAGTACCGTGAAGTCTTGGCACTTGGTGCATATAGACCCGATATATATCTTCCTTGATACCAGCAGCTCACATATATGGCTCCAAAGTCAACAACGCCTATAGCAAAGACTCGATTCATGCGGTCTAAAGACATCTGGTAGCTAAAATATTCGTTGATGGTTTATGATTGTTGTAATGAAAGATTAGCTCCTCACGTTTTAATACAACAATTTAGATTAGAACTGCGTGCGTTAGGACTATACATTGGAAATGGTAGACTGTAAGAGAGCATATGAAAATGACTGTTGTCAGAATACATTGGAAATGTACTTGAAGAGAGCGTACGATACTGAACTCGACCAAAGTATGACTTTTCTTCTCGTGAATGAGAGAGAGAGAGAGCATCTGTCGTTGTGCTGCAGTTTGACAAGACTTTATTCAGTATTTCCTATTCGATTATTTCTTCGATCCTTCGTTTAAATTGTTCCTGCGTTTAATCATTTCCTATTATTAGTAGTAGTAATACTACAGCTATCTCCAATTCATTAATCCAATTATCCACAGTCAACTTCAACTTATATGTCTGTCGATCCCACAGCAGACGAAATATACCGTGGACCCACTGTGTTACAATCGCGCGCACAAATGTGCACCCACCAACCTACCTACCCACCTACCCCCGCTTCCCCCCCCCCCACACACACATGCACATTATGTTGTGCATGCACACGAGTACGCAGCCAGATATGCGCACGCCGAAGACGCATTGTTCGCAATGATTTACATTTTAGAAACATTAAAATTGGGGTTCTACTTCAGAAGCAATACAGATGCAAGAATTTTTCGAACAAAGACCATGACATTATTTTGGAATACAATAATTAAAGGCTCTGATGTAAAAAAAAAAAAACAACTTTCACTCAGAATACATCATAGAAGTTTTCTGGATGTAGCAGGAAATCGATTGGATTTGTGAAAAAACAGTGCAAGTGTACTTCTTCCCCCCTCCCCATCCACCTCACCTCCCAAAGCGAAAATTAACAAGGAAAACATAAAGGATATGCGTGTCTGATGAGCGCAGCCCTACTTTGCGCAGGGGGAGGTAATTTTAGAGGAATGGTACTTCCATCATGGGACGACGGTACCTTATTACTAGCTATGCACTGAAACAACCGCCAGACTGACAGCTACAGTAAGATATGGCCAGTGCAAAGAAGAAAGTTTGATCTCAAATGCACGTGAACTAGAGATTCCGGCATTAAAAAAAGGTGCAGCTGGGAATGGATAGAAAAAGACTACCCAAGTAGTACGAAATATGCCACATGGTTAAGGATAATTGAGTGTGCACGTATACAGCATTTTGAATCAAGTGCTGTCGTGTGCTGCAGTACGGCAGCAGCCGCAAGAAAGCACTTGACAATCACGCCAGTGATAGTAATCACCAGGCGATGATGAATTAGCGAAAACTAACAATCACAAAACAATGGCAGGATGCAGGTGCACCAGAACCTACTGCCCCATCATCGGAAACGGACAGAACAGCAGCCTCTAGGGTTGTATACTGTGCTTTCTTGCCGAACACACGTTGCCTTTTCTGTTAGTTCTTATATAGTCTTATCGAGTTTGCAAATTATGTTGCAAAAATGACGTACAGAAATCACACATGGTGTGGCAAAACCAGTTAGTGATCAAAGACAAGCATTGAAAGTAAATGTCTCATTAAATTTGTATGTTGACAAGGCAGCCAACGATGCTAAAAACAATGTGGTTAAAGTACTTCATATACTGTAGGGAGGTATACCGACAACACTTCGAAGGTGAAAACATAGCTCCCACCCCACCCTTATTTGGGCAGTCAGGCAACAGCTACAATTCCCCATGACTATATACAATGGAGCTCAATTTTGGACAGCAAGTGATAAAATTTGGGAATAAAGATGAAATCAGATTAATTTTGTCTTGTGTCTTGTATTGCCGAGTTATGTTTGTAGAATTGTACACTCTTTCCATCGATGCAGTCATCAAAACAGAAAATATTGTTTCAAGGAGGCACAGCAAGTATACAAGTATAAAAATGAAAATAAAATACTACATTCGTATATCATTTAGTACATTCATGATTTTTTATATAAAAATGACATTTTTCACTGTGCAAATGAGGGCATCTGAAAACAAACATACTTCTCTCTTCTCCCCAAATGTATTTTCTCATTGGATTTATAGATGATTCGCAGGAATAATCTCTCTGGTGATGAAAAAGAAGTTCCTTTAAGAGAAGATTTTATATGCGGTATCTAATATATAAAGCGGAATGTGTGTGTGCATGGGTGGGTGGGTTTGTTATACAAATCCGAATGCCTGAACTGATCCACACTAAATTTGACATGTGAGTTCCTTTTCACCCACAGATGGTCACAGGACATATTTCGACCCTATAACTAGACCTAAACAAAAATGAAATCATAAATATGATGATCTCCTTACCACGTATACATGGCCATCAGCATGCAAGGGAGATCACCAAAGATCCCTTAAGTACAAAGAGTACTTTCCCTTGCCTTGCTTGACAAGCTACCGTTGTGTGTAGCTAATCAAATGGCATGCTCTATACCCAGCAGGGTTGGGCAAGTTACTTTTTATTTGTAATCCATTACATTTTAGTTACATTTGGAAAAAATGTAATTTGTTACATTTTAGTTACATTTTCAGAAAAAGTAATTAGTTACATTTCCGTTACATTTTAAAAAGTAACTAGTTACTTTTAAAATTACTTTTGCAACTTGATCTTTTTTCAAACAGAAGTAAGTATTGCAGCACCTGACACACGGAAAACAAACACAAACTCGTACAGTTGTACTACACACATTTAATCCACGTTTTATCATTCATAAGTATGTCCTGTTCTCACACATCTTTTTTAGAATTAAATTTGAACAAGACCTTGGCCTCAAAG
>SMGT01001151.1:362443-384104 GCA_004794575.1 Lanistes nyassanus | reverse complement strand
GCCATCGTTCGCTGTTTGAATCAAACTGAAAAGACGCTACGGCCTTTGGGGAGACACGTGGGCTGTTGTGCTATTACAAATTTCCGCTTCCGGTGGATGAGCCAGCGCGCAGCAATACGCGAGACGACTGAGTTATATGCCGGCACGCGAGACTGCTAGCGAAAGCAGCAATGGGTAGTTAGAAGTGGCAAAGCTGGCAATGGCGTGTAAGATGTAACGAAACCACACCGTTATTTTCGTTATTTCGTTACTCCAAATTTGTAACGATTACGTTACTTCGTTACAATGTTGAAAACTGTAACTCCAGCGTTATTTCGTTACTAGAAAATGTAATTTCGTTACAAAATGTAATCGCTACATCGTTACTTGCCCAACCCTGATACCCAGACTGTGTTTCTGGGGGACTGGGCTGTTTCCGGGTGAGGGGGCCGAAGGTGTTTCTGAGGCTTGTTCCAAGGCTTGTTATCAGTGCTGTCTCCTCTCTATTCTATATGTAATTCTCTCTTGGTGTTTTGTGTTGTGTTTCCTTGTCTTTATCCTGATGAAGGGGTAATTCCTTGAAACATCCAACTGTATCAGTTTTTGTCTGTATTGGTACAGATAATCTGTTTTCACTCCAAGTAGCAGTCATTTGTTCTGATAATATAATTTCCCCTCTTCACGTACAGACACACACCACTCTGCTTACACTGTAAAAATATCAGGCATAGATTTCAAAATATATTTTAAAAAAGTGCCTACAAACAGTAAAATATAAATGTACACATTATTACAAAATAATTTTGTCACACAAGTATTTATTTTTCTACACTGTACAGTTCAAACATTCAAGTTTCCCTTTAGCTATCTGAATAACAAATTACCGAAGTGGATACTGTTGAAGTGTTATTCACATACTTCACTAAATTGGATTGCGGTCTACACACACTTCTTATAAAATTAACTAATTCTGATTCACACTGACAATAAAAAGTGTCCTGAGCTGATGCCAGTTTTTAAATCCTTGTAACTGAATTATACAGTATAATGTCAAGTACAGCTTGTTACAATAAAAACTCAATCTGACTCACAAATGATGACATCTTCAACAAAAGAAGCTTTATGTTCATTCTATAGTTCTTATAATCCTAGTTAAAGCTTACAGTAAAATGATAAGTGTGATTTTTGTCACTTGTGGCCTCTAGCCAATCAGGAGAAAGCGCAACTTTGCTGCCCTCCACACGAGTCGCGCTCAGAGGAATGAGGGAGGTGGCTGGGCAAGAGGCAAAGGTAACCCACCCACCCCCACACACACCTTTCTCGGTTGACCCCGTCACACTAAACAGGTGGGAGGTGGGGATAAACCACCCTCCTGGCTGAACCCACCACCCTGATTGAGTGGACAACCCATTTGCCACCTCCTTGCAAGTCCACGCCTGGGAGTATAAAGGCAGCTGATTGCTAGTTGTGAATCGCCGAGTACATCCAGCCTCCTGGGGTAGTTACTGTAGCCAAGTACAACAGTTATCTGCAATGTGGACACAGTAAGCTAGCTGCTGCTGCCGACTAGACTAGACTAGAATTGGTGGAGCAACACAGAGGCAACTCTTGTCAGTCAGAAAGGAACTTGGAAAGTCACCAGACCGTTGCTCAGAAGTGGAGCTGAGAGAGGTGGCATCTGCAGTATTCCTGTCCAGCATCATGAATAAGTGAGTGTACGTACTGTGTGGATAATTAGCTGACATGATCGTAACTCAGAGATAGTTGTGAGGAAGTTGCTGTGAACAGTCAGTTGTAACCTTGTTCAGAAACTTCCAAAAAGCATACACCATAATTGTTGGTTAGTCTGTTCATCCAGGCAGAATCAGTTAGGTGTAGCGAGAATACTTTTAGCCAATGTGATCATGGGTCAATCATATTGAAAGTAAAGACATCTGTGTGATGTCATTTTAGAGATAGATTTGCCACCCTTGTACAGAGGACAGATGAATTGTCTTCGGTAAAGACTATGGTTTCCTTTGTTCCATCGATGAGAACTATCGGTATTGTAGTTTTAATTATCCTGTGTGTGCATGTAGATAAGTGTAGCATGTCACTGTGATGAGCATATGAGAGCAAGAGTGGTTCTTCGATGTGTTGTTAGTCATGCAGTGGAGCATTATTTGTTGTAACTGTAGAATAAAGTGTAGTATTTTATCTCTCCCCTCTTTTCATTGAGTTGTGCATGTGGCAATAAAGGGGGTGGGGGTTTGAGCCAGAACGTTTCGGAGATTTACACAAAAATCAGACAGCGCGTTTCGGAGATTTACACAAAAATCAGACAGCGATCACATTGTTAGCTTCCCCCTTCTTGACACGTATTTATGTTGTCATAGTTCTGTTTAACAAGTAGACTATTCAAAGCACATAAAAGCAATCCCCTTGGACACACGACAGAGCAATGCCACAACAAGAACAGCTTGTTATAAAAGAAACTGTACAATCCCGACTTGATAATTAAAAAAAACTGATCTCAGTTCATAGTGCAGTTGTATGCTTATTCTTCTATTCTTTAACTCTTTGGATCCGAAGGGTTAAACCCAAAGTAGTAACCCCAGGGGACGACACAGATTTACACTTTTTAAAAACAAATACTACTTGAAAACTACCAAACGCATCATAAAATATTTTACATATTTAGAAAGATCTATTCTTCCACATCACACTGGAAACACTACTTTTAGTTAAAAATATTAAATTGTACTTACTATTTGGTGCCAAATATAGTCATTTTTGCACACACAAAAAATTGGTACAAAAGAAGGTTTCACTGCTTGTACACTTCCCACAGGTAAATAAATCCAGTAATCAGGAGTATTCCACTTTGAATCTGTTGGTGAATGGTTCCACTGTGAAATAAAACACAATTGCACCCTTGAAGTTCACAAACTGTTCGCATATTGAGGTGTTTTTAGTGTCGGCATCTTCAGTATGATCGCGGTTATTTGTTTAGACACCCCCTCCCTCCGCTTCGGTATCTTGTCTCTGGCTTCCACTCTCCTCTTCCAAATCAGTGTCTCGAGACTCTTGACTCTGTCTTCCAAATCTGTGTCTGACACTTTCGTGACTGTCGTTACTGGTATCGCTTTCATTTAGCTCTTCCAAAACGCTAAGGGCCGCAGAGAGACGCAAGGTCCTCTTCCCACGTGTAGCCATTTTGAATAACGGAAGCAGACCTGGCCAGCCCCCACTACACTTAAATCTAGTTTGGCAAGCCCAAACTTTTCCGAAACTCATTTAGACAGTGCAGGGGAAACAGGCGATGATAGAGCTTTACAATGATATAAAGTTTACCTCCCTTACACCGTTAAATGCATCGCTGCAAATGTTTAAATCCGTTGATAGTATACAAGCAACGCGGGCTGAAGGGTATGATAGGGCGTTGATTGTATACTATCAACGTCGGGTCCAAAGAGTTAAATCCTTCATAGCTGAAGTAAATGACAAGTACAAAATATGTCAAGGAGGAGGTAAGGGAAGAAGAGGGCAGGGTCAAGAAATAAGGGAACAAGAACATTTGAAGAGATGGGGAGAGAGACAGAACAAATAGGAATGAGCTGGAAATCATGCGATAAGAATCCCAGTCAGGAGAATACTCAATTCTCAAGATCGTTTCAACTAACTATATCACAAAATAACCTGCAGTTAACACTTAGCCACCACAGGGCTCCTAGCTCGTGCCACCCCTGCTGACGTGGCTTTTTAGCCTTTTTTTCAAAAATTCATTAAAAAAATCCCCCCAAACAATAGAAAAGTTATTTAAACTTGTTTGCACTCGTCAATAAACAAAGAAATCTCATGTCTTACTGTGTTTCTTGGACCTTGTTATGTAATTTATAAATCCTAGATGGCAACACAACTGAAGTTGAAATCATCAAAAAGTCCTCATGATTCCTTATACACAGTCTGTTCGATCCTGTTTACACCACGTGCTCGATCGTTTTTCTCTTCGTAATCACTCTCTTGGGTCTTTCAGGCACAAATACTCGTCTTCATCCACTTTATCATACCAAATTTGCAAAACAATGTCATTTTCCTCATCATTTGAAGAGTAAATCTTACATTTCTCAAGTGACAGGGCACATGTGGATACGCACTTCACAGCCATTTTTCATTCATTTGGAAATGTGGTCAAAAACCAGTTTAAACACATTGCAAGGGAAGTAACTCATAAAGAAATGATTCAGCTTTTGAATGTAAGACTTTTTTACCTTAGACCATTAGCCATTCCCCGCAAAATAAATCATCAAACTTTCATAAAGGTGTTCGACATCTGGCATACAGCGCTGTGCATGGCTTGTTGCGTTTATGCTCACTGCGGTAGGATTGAGTTTTAAACTACTGCTGGCCTAGCCTAGCGAAAATCTTATAAAAAACACACCAAACACATTTACTAAATCTAGTCCAAATCCCGAGTGAGAGAGTGAGAGAGTGAGAGATCGAGCTAATTGGAGAGAAAACAACAAGTAGCAAGAAAGAAGATGGGGCATTTCTGCCCAGTGGTAGTTAGTGTAGGAGGTGGATGCTGTTTGGATTTGTGGCCAGTCTTCACCAGATGTCCAGCAACAGATAAAATAAAGAATCTTGACCCACACCTCTCTTGCATTGTCTTATAAGAGTGACAAAATGATGTGTGCTATCAAATTTCCCTTTCTGTCATGTATGACCAGTACAGATATGTAAGAAAGAGCTAAATCCAGACAGTCAAAGTACATGTGCCACTGCTTAACAATAACACAGAATGGTAACTGCAAGCCAACTGGAACAAACAGGTCACAAATAAGATCAACATATTTGGTTTCTTTGTGGACATAAAATGCTTCTAAATAATAAAAAGCCCAGCGTCCACCATAATCAGACAAATTTGTAGTTTAAAGCTAGAAAAAGCCCACAAATACATCTGAAAATGCAAGTGTTTTTGCCCTCTGTCTCATGGCCTCCACACTGGCAATGCAGAGGAAGATGGCTGAGCATATTGACGTAATTCGATGGATGCCTTCGGGGAACTACAGTTTCCTGCCTTAGTCTGGTCTGGATACCATAAAAGTGGTTTGTTAGAGTTATTATTTTCTTCCCATGGTGCTCGAAAACTGGGTTGGCCAAGAGGTTCACCAAAAAGGGTCTCATCAACAAAAGTCTGTGTGTGTTTAAGCCTGTGAAACTGATGTTTCATAGGTATTCCTTTTATGGTGGAAACTTGATGTGAACTGGCAAGTTTCCTCTTACCATCGTTCTTGCTTGCCATTGGGGTGGGACACCACAATAAGGGTGGGTCTCGTCTGGCTGTGCCATCTTCATGCCTTTGTTTTTTCCATGGGGTACAGAAAACAGCTGGAGCATGCAGCAGTGATGAATGACATGATTTAAAAAGACTCTCCTCGACATCAGAGTAGGGCATCTTTGTGACATACCTAAAATCTTTGCTGGATACAGAGGATGATTGACGACGGCCATTGGCAGATTGAGGCTTCTTTCCAATTACTTTAAGATCATCTCCCATCTTGAGTACAGCATCTGATAAAAACATATGCAGAAAATGACTAAAAACTTAACTGACAACTATAAACATGCATTTTAGATGCTGAACCATTCTTGGAACATTTTCATTTTTGTTTCATCATATTTTCTTTATGTTGTGGAGCACCGAAAATATAATATATACACATGATTAAGAACAAAAACTTGGATTAATAATGGAATAAGATAATCAACTTATATCAGACTATATTATATTTGTTCTCTTGGCTTTTCACATTTCTTTTTTCTTTTTCATGTAGCATCAATGATCAAGAGCACCATAAAGCATTCTATATACATGTGCACATACAATTCAAAGTTTGTTACTATTACTACATACATGTCAAGGGTTACAGCTTTCACCAAACAATTAAGCTTTTCACAATGAGTTACAATGTATTGGATACTATGGTTTGGCATTGGTTTTGGTGCAGCTAGGCAGTTACAACAATTCACAAAACATTTTGAGTAGTCTGCCAAGTGGGTGGGTTTGTAGGGGTTTTTGTTTGGTTTTTGTATGTGGGGAGTGGGGGGTCACTTCTAAGTTAATGAATAGCTCAGGCAACGAGGCTAAGGGAATGATTTCGTGTGATCTAGTGAGTACGTATGGGAACAATTACATCCTCTACTGTCCCCTTCCTGATCATATTTGGTGCACCATGTTTCTTGTCTGTTGTTGATCAGCAACACTTTAGTCTTTTCTTGGCTGATCTTCAAGCCAACATGCTGTCAGGTCTCTCCTAGGGAGAAAGGAGATGGGGGACCATTTTTATTGCATATCTTGCAATTGGTGTAATAACAAGGCAGTTTTGTCTGTGAATTCAGCATCTTCTAGCTTCCCAGTCACCATCAACTGCATGCCTTTTTCCAAGTTGGTACAGACTGTACGTGCTACCCACTCAACCACCAACAGGAAGAGAAGACTGGACAGTAAACATCCCTGTATGACCCCATTGGCAAACAACCTGGAACTCCTCTGACAGTTTCCCATCACAGATAACTTGACATGAGAAGCCATCATAAAGCTGTCTGGAGATGTTCATCATCTTCTCAGATAGGCCAAAGTATTTGATGGTGTTCCATACTGATGCTTTGTCTACACTGTCAAATGCCTTCCTGCAGCAGAGGGAGGTCTTCCATTTCACTGTTCTGCAATGATGCTGAGTGTAGCAATCTGGTCAGTACAGGATCTGTCCTTCCTAAAGCCTGCCTGCTCATCTCCAAGTCTCTTGTCAACAGCAGCTTTCATCCGTTCCAAGACGACCCTTGTAAGAACTTTACTGGGGGTTGACAGCAGGATGATCCCTCTCCACTTCTCACACTGTGAAAGATCTCCACTTTTGAGCTGCTTTACAAGGAGGCCTTTCTTCCAGTCTCCAGGGATCTTTCCACACCAAGTTGACCAGCATGTGCAACTGCTCCAATATTGCCTCTCCTTCTTTCAAAGCTTCTGCTGGTATGTTTTCACTCCTTGCTGGTTTGTCATTCTTCAAATCTTCGGCATGTCACAACAACAATAAACAGCTAGGAAGATGTGGTATTTTTGAGCAGTAAGTATACAACTTCAACGGGGCATTTAGGCTTGGGGCGATGGTGATATGATTTGGGGGGTGATGGGACGGCTTTTAGGGGCGATGAGCCTTGGAGCTATCGGCCACTGGAGCGTAATGTCTGTAGTGTAGTGTAATCCCTTTTCCTGAGGAAGGGGTAGTGCCCCGAAGCGTTTTGTCTTCTGTATTATGCACATCGTCTATTTCGAGATTAGCTTGGTGCTCTTGTTTCTATCACGTAAATTGGGTCCAGACTCACATTACTAATGTTTATAATGTTAGTTTGGAGTAAACCTGGAGGGCCAACATAAAAATGTAAAATTGCTACTTCGGACTACGTCGTTGGTCTTGGTAGGAAAAAAAGCAAAGCTTACCCCCTCCCCTCACCAAAAAATGATTGTTTCACATTAGACAGTATTTACATATACGAAGTTGTCTTGGAATATAATATATATATATATATATATCAATTTTCAAACTGTCAAATAATAAAACTGAGCCCACGGAACCAAACCACCACTAGGTTTCCGACTCGCAAAAATGCCATACACACAGGACACGAACCACTTTATGGCGTCCTTGTCAGCAGCCTATAATCTCGTTCTTCTTGAGACTTTGCAGTAAAGAATAAAGTAGTTATGTTTAAAAGAACCATGTAAGTCAAACAATACTTTTATAGCTCTTGAGGTTTTCCAAACAGTCTTTTTTTATAATGCTGTATTTATACTAAGATTACCCATAATGCAGATACTTATGCTGAGCTTTCAACATGGCGGCTCCATGCGTAGGCTTGACGGTGATACAAATGTCTACTTTGGCACCTGCACTGTTAAAAAGAGTGTACTATGGTATGATAGGTTTTTATATCAAGATTAAATTATTTTATATATAACCTTAAATGACTAAATGTGTTGCGTTTGTATTAGATTTTCATGCAAAGTAGAATCTTGCAGTGTATCGTAGTTTATTTTTGTCTTAGTTTACTTTTACTGTTTTAGAGTCGTACCTTTTTTTTTTCTTGTTGCCGGTCATCTTCCGAAATGCTGTGGAAAATATTACTTTGTTTTCTTCCATTAGGAGGGTAATCGTTATTAAATTTTCCTTTCTGGCATTTTATATTTAGAAAACGGTTAGAGCTTAGTCAATAGTACCAGATTCCAAAGATTTTGTAAACATTTCTACTTCGCACAAAAAGTATTTATGAGACTAAAAACTAAAGAGCCTGATGAGATTTGGGCAATCGATATTTTTCTTATGGGAATTTTAAAAATAAATGTTAACGTGGTATGTTGGTCGAAAGGCATCTGCAGGTGTACGAGTTTGTCGTCCAGAGAGAGAGAGAGACTCAGAGAGAGCTCCCACAATACCAGTGGTTGAGTTCACAGGCTTGAAAACTTGAATATACCCATATCATCGTCCAAAGAGGCCTTTCCAGAAATCAGAAGTGTTGTTTTTCTAGAGATTAGAAGTACTGTTTGCTGCATTTATTTGACTTGTAAATAAAAGTTGTAAATGGAAAAAAAGCTGTATATTTGCATATTTATATTATCATTGAGATACTCTAGGTATGTGGAAAAAAATTCAAATGTTTTTTGAAAGTAATGTATATCATTATAATGAGCTTAAAATACAAGCATAATGATATAAAAATTTATTAAAATAGGTCAAAAATTAACAAAGTTAATTTTTTATTACATACAGATCTTAAAGAAAATTGTCCAGCAAACATCGATTTTGGCCTTTAAATGCTCATATCTTTTACAGATTTTCAATAATATTCAAAAATAAGATATCAATGGAAAGCTTAAGCACTCAGCAATAAAATGAAAGTAATAGTAATTGATTTTTCTCCTTTAGTTTTTTTTTTAACACAGATTGTGGAGTACAGAAATCATGTGAACAGTATTTCCAACGCATGCCATCGTGGTCGCTAGGATTGGTCCTAAGACTTTTTACAAATGTTTAAACCTAACACAGTTGGTCGACAGGGGATTTGACTGGCGTTATCTTATAGTGGAATCAAGTTCCTTCCCTGAGACCATACAATACAACTTCTTCTAAACTGTGCTCAACGCAGGGTTGTACACAAAAATCACACTGTATGGATTTCAGGTAGGAATCATTTTATTCTTTTCTAATTTCTCTTTCAGCCTGCGTTGGAATTATGTTTTTATCATTGATAGATTTTTGTCTACATTTTTTATAAGGTACATAGAGATGACAGGGGAGGTCATATCGGAAGAAATCAAGTAGGCAAGTACAGTGCATACAGTGACTGCATCTAACACCAAATAGTAAGGACTGTTTAACAGTTTTTCAGTACAATTGTATAATTATTTTGATGTTCAAAAACCAATCTTTTGAAATATGTAAAGTAGATTACTACACTTATTCAAGCAGCAATTATTCAAACGCGCCGAAATCTGTGCATACACATACACCCCCTTGCGATTGCAATGGTGTCTAAAAACCTACAATGTCATTGATTTAATACTTAAAGCTACACACTTAAGTGTACATAAAAAAGATAAATTGTACATGGAGTACTGGAAGACTTAATATTTAAACACATTACATGATTTTTAAATTTAAATATAATAAGTTTCAGTTTTATCATTATTATTGTTAGAGTAGGATAGAGAAAGGGCAGAAGCAGATGGTAAAGGAAGGGCAGAAGTAGAGAATAGAGAAAGGGCAGCAGTATAGGGTATAGGCAGAAGTGGAAGGGCCTGGATCTGAAACAACAGACATGGTTCCCTCCAATGGTGGAGTTGGAGCAATTGCTTCTGGCAATGCCTCTGTAATAGATGGTTCATATTCCATACTTTCAGTTGCTTGCACTGTGGCTTCTAGCTCAGGAAGTGGCTTGCAGCCACGACCAGAATCAAAAGTCGTCTGGCAGAGTTTCTCAAATCTTTGCCTTTCATCAGAATGTGCATATGATCATGATTTTATCATGCTTTTCACCTTCTGCACCACGTAGTTAACCGGATGATGATTAGGACAGCACCCAAACCTCTCACAAAGTGATGTTACAGTGGCTTTAACAGATGATTCATTCTTAAAGAAGAAAAGGAGAATTTGATCATTGAGACAGGTAACAAAATCACCTGTTAAGGAAAAGTTGTCCTCCTGCCTACACCACTTTGCCTAGTTGGGGGTTTGGGGGCAATTTTTTTTTATCTTGGCCATGAAGAAAAGTTAATGGCTAAGGCAGCAAATTAACTGTTACTAGAAACAAGCCAATTCAAAATATTAAATCAATCAAGCCTAATGTTTAATAATGTACAGTGCATAAATAAATGACCTGCCGTTAGGAAGTTATATTTACTTGCTTTAGGTAACATAAATATTAATAGTTAACTATATATTTACTAGTAGCTTTTCATAGTGGCTTGGTGATGTTGGTCACTAAATTATCAAACTGTTGGGTAACTGAAGTATATTAATTTCTACTCGAGCTTCAGGAGTTGTAATAAACTATTAAAAATTTTAATTTAAATGAAAGTAATAATTCTATTTACAGAAACATTACTTTCTTTAAAGCTTGTGTGAGAAAGTATGTCAACACTTTGAGGCCCAATGGGCAAAGGTTCTCATGAATAACTCATGAATAGCCAATCATAATTTAATGTTAAAGTGTCCTTTAGTTTGTCATAAAGAGGCCTTTTAAAATTGTTGACATTTTTTAAATTTTGAAATAGCCTAACCTATAATTTGGTGCTGGGA
Source organism: Lanistes nyassanus (assembly GCA_004794575.1). Lineage (NCBI taxonomy): Eukaryota > Metazoa > Mollusca > Gastropoda > Architaenioglossa > Ampullariidae > Lanistes > Lanistes nyassanus. The sequence goes on along the minus strand of SMGT01001151.1, from coordinate 373,290 downwards.
GGGGAGTATGTTTGCACTACTGAAAATTTTATTGAAAGATAAATATTGTAAAGTATACCTTTGTTCTTGTTTTTTTCTTCTTATAAACATACAAGGACCTCAAGAGTTCTCCTCCACTTCTTATGGTCTCTGGCGATCTTTTTTGTTTCTTCCCAAGTTGGATTGATGACGTTGAGTTCTTTTATTAGGCTCTATCTCCAGGTCTGCTTTGGATGCCCCCCATCTTCGTTTGCTTTGCGGGTTCTAGTCAAATGACTGCCGAGGACACATTAAAGGCTTCTTTCCTCTGTGTACATCCAAGCCATCACCATTCTGATCTGGATTGACACTTACTCCTGGTTTGCCGTTGTCCACAGGTCAGTGTTTGGTACTCTGTCGAACCACTTAATATGGAGGATCTATTGGAGGCATTTGTTGATAAAAGACTGGATCTTTTTGAAACTGTTGCTGGTGAATCGATGTTTCTGATCCATACGTGAAAACAGATTTGATCCTTGGTCCTGGTGGAAATAGCGGTGAACTATCTTCCACTTCCAGACTGGGTGGAGGGTCACAAAGGCTTGTTGAGCTTTCTTAATTCTAGCCTTGATGTCTTTGTCTCTCTGATCTTGCTGCCTAGATAAGTGGTAAGTGAACTCATTGACATCCTCTAATGCCTTCTCCCTGATCAGTCACAGTGTTTCTTGCCTGTTGTTGGTCCTCAGTACTTTGGTCTTCTCTGGTATGACATAGCATCAGAGGGCGTTCCATGTTGATGCTCTGTCTACACTGTCAGATGCCTCTTCCAAGTCAGTGAAGCAGTGAAGCTAGATTTACTCTTCAAATGACACGCTGATGAGGAAAATGACATTGTTTTGCAAATTTAATATTGATAAAGTGGATGGAGACAAGAGTATTTGTGCCTGAAAGACCCAAGAGAGTGATTACAAAGAGAAAAACGAGCAAGCACATGGTGTAAACAGCATCAAACAGACTGTGTATAAGGAATCGTGAGGACTTTTTGATGACTTCAACTTCAGTTGTGTTGCCATCAAAGGATTTAATTATAAATTACAGAACAAGGTCAAAGAAACACAATAAGACATGATTTTTCTTTGTTTATTGATGTTTGCAACCAAGTTTAAATAACTTTTCTATTGTTTGGGGGGATTTTTAAATGAATTTCTGGAAAAAAGGCTAAAAAGCAGCATCAGCAGGGGTGGCACGATCTAGGAGCCCTGCGACAGCTAAGTGTTGAGTCTTAGGTATGACTCTGCCAGGATGCGAACCACCGACCTACCGCCTCGGAACTGAACACCTTAACCACTAGACCACCTCCGTCTACTAAAGGGAGCAAACTGTGCTGAACTTGTAGCTCGGACATTCGTGCTTTGTGAGGCCCTTTGTGAGGGTTTTTGTCCCTTTGACCATGTATTGAGGTTGGAAAGTGTAAATAATGGTTTTCTGCACATACCCTCACCTGACCAAAATGGTATAGAAGTGACAGTATAGAAGGCAAGTCTTGTGCACAGTGGATTTCAGTTATCTCATTTCTGCTGGATTTTAGCTAACATCAAAGATTAAGGTAAGAAAAGATTTTATTCATCATTTGTCTACGTTTAAAAATCAGTTTGATTTTTGTCTATACTGCTTATTTCTAGGGATTTTTATACTAGCCTAAAACGTACGGCTCAAACTGCCACAAAGAATTCAAAGTGATTGGCTTGCATTGGGTTAATGATGATCCTGAGAGTGGCAATCTGGTCAGTATGTCCTTCCTAAAGGCAGCTTGCTCCTGTCAACAAGGTGATCCCCCTCCACTTACCACAGTATGAAAGATCTCTGCTTTTGGGCAGCTTGACAAGGAGGCTTTTCTTCTAATTCAATCTCTGCTTTGGTCTTTACCAAGTTGAGCAGTACATTCAGCTGCTCAACTATGGCTGGAACTTTTGTGTAGTTCCTTTTTGAAAACAGAATGATCCCAATGTTGTGACTAACTTTCGACAAGTGCGCACTTAACATCGCTAGTAAACAAACGCACAATAGTAGAGATAAATATTCCAGCCAAGAGAGCATTCAGTACTCAAGATCACTGTACAACTAACTAGTACAACAATATTTCAGCAATGTTGACACAAAATCTGTAGATATATTACTGCAGGCCTAGCCTAGTGAAATCTATTAAAATACAGCAACTACATGTGTTTAATAAATGTAGTTTGAATGGTGCAGAGGGGACATGCATCACCATCTTTAAATGCACTTCCACCGAGCCTTCTCAGAATTTTTTTGCCTAGTGTCACTAGAGGTTAGATTTCTAACATTGCTAGTGTCTTTGCAACATGGGCTTGAAAACGTGTGTCAGTCGCCATTGGTTCACGAGACTATTGTTGGAATCGGCCAACCGCTACTCGCGTTACAAACACAGCCACTCTCTCCCCTGGTATTGAAAGAACTTCTATATGATTCGGAAGAAAATCTTATATACATTCCAATATTTAGATAATGGCAGAAAATTATAATGCAAATTTTTGAAACATGGGTTTTAAGTTTTTAAATTGTATAAATTCAAACTATTTCAACAACAAACACACCTTCCCACACACTGTTGGAAAGATAATTGATTTAGCTGTACATTGGTGTAATTTCTAATCCAGTAATTGTTGCGTAGAAAAAGCAAATCGCAATTTTCCCAATCTAGTGAAAAGTGCCACGTGGATCAAGCGCCAGTGTTGCAAGAAATTTGGTCCAGGTCTGGTTAAGTCACAGTATATGCATGCATAACCATCATTGGTTACTGTGATAACTGTGGTCTGATGATTTACATCATCAATTTTTAAATTAAAAGCATTTTGTTCCAGCATTTGGGTTAGGGTTAGCATTTTGCCACTCTGCGCACCCGTGCACAATCTGTATGCCAGACCAGATTTCTTGGTGGACTGAATTTCTTGTGACACCGCTTTACATAAAACAACCCCAGTCTGTGCTGCAATCTTTGTTCTGTCAAGCGAGGTGGTTATTTATGATACAGTAAAAACTCTCTATTAAGACTTTAAGCATTGTTGTTTGCCTATCATCTCTACATGAATTAGGCCTACTTCTTAGGAATAAAAGCTACTCTGCTTCTCTTTTTCTTGTCTCATACTCTGCATAACAGCTATATCTGTTCTGAAAGCACTCTTTTGCAGCGAAAACTACAATAGTTGTTTTTGACAAAGAAACTGTGACATTTCCTGTTATTCTGGATGCTATTAGGTATTGCTCGTTCATCTTCTGTATTGAAGAAATCCACAACACTCGCCACATGTTGTTTTGTTCATTTTGAAGCTGCTAAGATCAGAGGCATTTCATAGGAACGTACTGCCCTGAATTCACACAATTCAGTATGGTTAGCTGCTAGCTTTTCTATCTGCTGTGAAACCTGCCTCGGCTGATCACATTATAGACTGTTCTTTTCTGATTTTTGTTGGGTGACATCAGTTTCTTAGGCACATTTTGTTTCAGATCCATAGGCATAGTTCTGGTCGTAGTAGAACATAATTAGTTGTAAGTCAGGTTAGGGAGGTAGTCGTAATAGAGAGGTAATTTAAAAACCAAATAGGTCAGTGACAAAATTTTCACTTATCTAAGAGTGGGTCATAATAGGGAAGGTCTTAATAAGGAGATTTTACTGTACATGTATAGGTGCTTACGTTTGTGAGTTTCATGAGTTTGAAGGAGTGAGGGAGAACCCCATTTCGTACACAAGTAGTGCCCTGTCGCTCTGCCATTACCTAGTGTACCTAGTATAATACAAATGGGTGAATGATGTGATAAGATCACAAGAGTGAAGGATGTTTCTAATCTTTGATACTCTACCTACAAAGTTCACTGTACATGACTTTAAATCTGTGAGTTCAAGATGGTGGTTTGCATCATAATTGGGATGGGGTAGGGCAGATTTCTTAAGGAATTATTTAAATCCCTTTGCTTACCCAGTAAGTTACTACATATGAGCACTTGCCATTTCAGCAGGGTGAGTTTTGGAAAACTCATTTGATGTGTGGACAGTCATGGAAATTTTCCATATGAAAATAGTAACAACACTGATCATTGACAGCAGGGCGGAAAAGAAAAGAGTGTTAATTTAGCTTAAATATGTTTGTGCTGGTTATGATAGACAAGTAATGAGGATTTATTGTTTGCAAACTGATCTAATCTATGAAAAAGTTAGTATGCAAAGAGAGTTTAGTGGACTTGTAAGTTGTTAGTACCTTTTATTATTATTATTATTATAGATGTACAGATCGTAAGAGACTGAGCATAGCAGTGCTAGTTCATAGCCCACACTGCAATCATCCTGTAAACTGATACACCACCACCATGCCTGTCAGTTGTCAAAGCATAAGGTGGTGTGAGTGTGATGGCTCTGCCTCATCGCATTGCAGTTTATTGTAAACTAGTCATAACTGATTCATATGTACATGCCATAATTTTAACAGTAATATTTTGCACATGTGTTTTCAATAACTCCTATATTTCTGCCATTTATTTCCTGTTGTGTATATACAGTCATATATGGCGCACCCAAAGGGGAATGGGTATAATGCTCATGGGATATAAATTATTGCATTCTATAACTAAAGAATTGCATTCTATAGCTATAGAATTCTATAAAAGAGTTGATTCTTTAACTGTAGGATGGATTCTATAACTATACCATTGTAATTCTATAAAGACAGTTCATTCTGTCTATTCTGTGAGCAGAAATTACGATACAATTCATTCTATATATGCAATTGAAGGTTGCAGCTATAGAATGAATTTTATGTATACCATATTTACCGTGTAATTGTTTAAACAAAACGAAGCTAGCGATTTATTTTGGTGCCAAGTGACCCTTAGGGGCCCCTCACAGTGTATTCACCTACAGCGATACTACACACATACTGGCCATCAAAGTTCATTTAAAGAATATTTATATGTTCAGCACACAAATAGCAGCTATATATTGACAGATTCGTAATAATCGCTCAAAATGTGCTTTTGTAAATGTGTAGGACTTTATAATTGTAGTTACAAGAAGACGGTACACATTGTGGCTATAGTTTCATATTGGGTTAGTAACATTATTCTTTTACAAATTTATATCAGATATTAAAACTAGTCTATCAGAAATTGGGTATCCTTAGTGTAGGTGTAAACTATAGTGCAGAAATAGTTCTACACTGTCACATCTTTACATGACTTTGACTATGACTATGACTAGCAGCACGGTATGACAAGTCATTTACCAGACCTTTAGCACAAAAAGGGCCTCCCAGCCCCATTGTGAGAAAGAGCAGCTAGTAACATCTTTTTCCCATGAAACATCAGTAAAACAAGGCATATGTAGAGCATCTTTGTATTTCACATATTTTGACATATTCTTGTTCATTTAAAGCTTGAAGTTGTGATGTCCAGAGGAGTGGAGGCAGTATGAGTTCTGCCCTTAAATATTTATATTAGTATTAAGGATAATTTGGCACAAACGAAATAAAAATACCACAGGCAAACTTCAGTTATTAACTGTTTGCTTTCCTGAGATAGATGAGGTAATGGTATTGTCGTATTCTTGGATTTCAAGTGCTGCAGGTTTTACAGTTTCCATTCAGCCAATCTAAGAGCTGAGGCAATTTTTGTCCTTAGTAATATCAATATGTGAGCATTTGCAAGCACGTTAAGGGCAGTGTGCTTGAATGTGATATGGTCTTTCCAAATACAGTGTAGTTACAAGTCATAGTGTTGATTGTTAACCATATTTTAGGGCATTGGATAGATTTCTGGCAATAAACCATCAAAACAAAGTGGAATTGAAAAAGAAATGCTAAATGAAGCATTCCAAGGTTTGAATGCATTCGGGGTAGATTTTGGATGTAACTGGTGTTTGAGGTACCGAAGCAGACATTGCGTTGTGCAATTTGTTGGATTCTTCTATTCCAGACTGATCGCTTGCTTCAGATTATGAGTGGGCCTTCAAGAATTGGTGATACCATTACCAGTAATGTCACGGTGGCAGACAAATCTTGCTCCACATCAAAACAGAGAAAGACAGAGGACAAGAAGCCCAAAAAGAAGGCAATTTCACCGTTGCTGCTTTAGTTGTCTCTGATAGTTTGGAAATGCAAGAGATTTTGTCTGCCTTACAAAGATGATATGATATGATGTTATGGTACTTACGTGGTTTGTGGAAATCATTTCACACCCTTAATTTCAAAAATTAACTCTCTTTAGGTGATTTAAAAACTGACATTTGAATAATGTTATCTCATTTGCTATTTGGAGAAAGGTAGGTGTTCTCAATACATTTTGACTGGAACAAAGTTTACTTTTTTGCATGTAGTCAGCATTATAGAAAGATGAAGTGGCAAGGAAAATGAAGTGTTAATGTCCTCGTTAGATGCAGTTCCTAGGATTTTCTGCATCTATAAATATTTGTATACAACAGGAGGCAGATAAAAAGACCACTGTCATGCAGCAAAGGAATACCTGCATTGCCTCATTTATTCTTGAGACCATGAATGAGCTCAGTCATGAGCACTTTAATCAGAAAAATATTTTTATTTATTTAGTCTGTGAGAGCAAGCAAATGAAGCTATTTCAAAAGATAAATGTTTGAATTCTTGTGCTGGCAGAAACTTTGATTCAGATACTAGAAGATGGAAAATAGTGTCAGCACACAAGATCAGCTCGGGGTACAAAGCATGAACTGATGACCAGTGTTTCCAAAGCTCTGCTTTATTATTACTATGATTTGCATAGACACTCAGAAATTGTTTCTGAATAATCAGTGCAAATTATAGCCATCAGAACAAGCACAGCTTTTGTCTTGATTCCTTTGGGTAAACTGGAAGTGCAATTGTTAACAGTCATCTGCTGTACATGAGCACTATTTGTTTCATATAAAATGATGATGTTTATACCTGCTGTCAATTTTTTTAACATAGTCAAATCAGAAGAAAAAGGCTTTAAAAATTAATCAGCATCTGTGTATTGTGGGGGTGGGTGGCGGTTGGGTATTTTAATACTTATTATAATTTTGCCAGTAAACACAGTGGAGATTCAAACACTACACAGTCTGTTGAACCAGTAAAACCAACTCCCAACTGAGTTGAGGTTGAGAACCACTTGGTTGCCTGACCGAGTTGGTGACAAGTGCTGATCTGTTCACTTGAGTAGCAACTGTTCTGCTTCTCCTAGTGGTAATACAGGATCAGAAATCAGTTGGCCTTGCCAGACTTGATCCACAAACAGTATCCACTTTTCACCACATATTTTGAAGACCATGGTCAGTTGTATATGTAGATACCTGTGAAGTAAGCACCATCCATGTATATATATGTGTGTGAATGGATAAAATATGCTCATTTTTTAATAGGGATATAAGGTAAGTATGGTTTGTTTCATAAGCTGTAAGTTATTGTTTGTTCTCTTCTCCAAAGGGCTGGTTCGTCGTGTGTTTTAAAAATAACTTTTTAAAAGTGTGAACGCGACACATTACCTCTGCTAAAATTAAAACTTTCATCAACACTTGATATTTCTGGGCATGTAAATCACCACAGCATTAGTAGAGACAAAAATAAGAGATTTCCTTCAGATGTATTCCTGCCATTTCTAGGTCCGTCTGGTTAATTTTTTAGCTCATAAATGAGAAAATTGTAATATATATATGCATATGCAAACTGCCAACTGTACCACGTGAAATTAATTTTATCTGTACCTGGTTTGACCTAATTTAAATTGATGGTGTATCATACTTTTGCGGTATCAGAATATCAACTTTTCCACCAGTTTTGATTTAGGTCTGTATGACTTTTGTGTGTTTACTTATATGTCCACTAATTTGTGAATTATCAAGTGTTATATTTGTCTTAAATTTTTCTCAGCTTCTCAGCTTTTTAGTCCCCACCAGGGGCTTCACTTAAACTACTGGCTATCATAAAATAGTGGGTAGTGTATGTGTGAATCATGTCTGGCAAGGCCAGCTTGCCTCTGACCTTCTTTGACCACTAGGAGAGGCAGAATGGCTGCAGCTTGTGACACATTGGGTGTTTGTCTTGCACTCGACCATGTAAGAAAGTTCTACCTGAACAAACTAGTATATTTCAGCCTCGACTTTGGAGTTGATTTTACCTGTTCAATACATGAATATTTGAATATTTCATATTCATGTTTTTCTAACACCAGAAAAATAAAGATAGATTTGTAGGTTACTGACAACTATTTCAAAATAATTTTGATGTTCATTATCATTTAATTAAATATTGGTAATACTGGATTCCAATTAAAATATACTGCCTACCTAATAAAAGCACAAAGATAATGCAAAATCTTAAGGATACACTGGTGCAACTTACTGCAATACTTTCTGCATTTATATGGAAATAGGTAAGGCTCAAAAACTGACTTTTTTGGTGCCAGTTTTGTGCTGGGTGTACACAGTTACATTGACCCATAATGTAATGCAGCAGCAGTTTGCTTCTAGTTATAGCTGACCTGCATTGAGAAGACGTTAGCAAATTTAGAAATCTAACCTCTTCCTAAGATATCGGCAAGCAATGCTTAGCAATGAATTTTGAGAAGGCTTGCCAGAATGCCCAGAAGTACATTTAAGTAAAGATGCCACCACGTGAAATTATCAAATTATTATTTCAGAGATGTCTGATGATACAGATATAATACCTTTGAAAGCGGTTTCAGAGATAAAGATTAAGAAAAGCGTGCATGGAAGTAGATAAGACAAATATTAGGATGCCTGCATTAAAAAAAAAGTTTCTTTGAAATTACATACTGTCCTTAGCTGTCCCAATCTTCTTTACTTTTAAATCTTCTGCTGCCGGTGGTGAATTGTTCAAAAAACCTAACCAAAATGTTAAATTTATTTATAGAAATTATATTTGTGGTTTTATACATACATAGAGCGTGCGGAAAAAAAAAACTTTCAGTATTTCAGAAATTTTTCGCCTGCTCCTATGTATATCATACAGACACAGTAACTGCATAGTAATGTCTTCTGTCAAAAACAAAGCTCTCTTTTGATATAATAAACACCAGAAAATAAATGATTTTTAAAAACAATTATATGTATATGGAGTACAGAGTATGTTCATATGTTAAACCTTTCTTTTGTTTTTTCTTTGACCAATCCTACCTTTTGTAGATAGGATGGCAAAGCCAATGTATGCTAGGCTCTAGACACTCATAATGAAGTAGCAGTGACCTTTCTGATGGGAATGACCAGTTTGTGCGTTCTGTACCTTGGTCGGTTTATGCTGTTCATTTTGTTCATTTAGTGTAATTGCATCCAATTTATACAGTATTAACAACTGGATAAAGGTGATGGCCAATAGCTAGCAAAACCAATTCTTATTAAGCAACCTGTTGAAAAAAGCCTGAATGTTAACATCTCAACCAAAACTTAATTCCAGAAATCCAACCAAGGCCAGATGCAGAAGGATTTCTTTTTTTGGGTGAAAGTTTGCAGATTTAAAAAATTCAAGTTTGGAAATATTATATGGTGGCTGATACTGGGCTGGCGGTGGGAATAATCTCCAGAGTACTTGTTTTATCTTATGGCTTTATTTGGATTAAGAGGTATGGGTTCCCCACACAACTGTTAATGGTGTCCTTAGGCTTGTAAGTTTTCCCATTCTCTGTCTGCAGATTTCTGATGGCGCTAAAAAGTTATGTATCCAGTGCAACCATCGAGGAGTTCAGTCCAAACTGCGCCTTTATCAGATTCACCTTCATGAAGCGATTTTAATGTGTGAAAATGCTGATGTAAGTAACTGTCCTACTGTTCGGGATCAACATACGGGTGAGGGGTTGTTTGGTAAACATTAAAAGGAACGCCAAGTCAAAGGGAGAAGTTGGTGGCACTGAACTCTTGCCTCTTGGTTTAACACTGATTCAGTCAGTTTTAATGAGCATTGGTCCTTTCTGCCAATTAAGATAGAGTAATGCTTGATTTAATAAATCTACAATACATCTCTATGGTTGGCTGTGACAATGTCTGCATTGTTAGCTAGAAGCCAATAAATGCTCGACATTTGAATTGTCTCTGGTCATTGATCATGCCGTACATGTTAGGCCACGTGTAAACATATTTTTAAAAATAACCGTCTGCGCTGCAGGCAAGAATTAAACTGATTTTTAAAGATAAACACTGAATAAAATCTTTATTACCTTAATCTTTGCAGTCTTCTCAAAGTTAGCTAAAATCACAGCAACAAGGTAACTGAAATCCACTGTGCACAAAACCCTCCTTACGTACTGTTGTGTACACCATTTTGGTCAGCTGAGGGAAAATCCATTTTTTTTTCTAATAACCTCACATCGTGGTCAAATGGAAACAACCCTCTTAAGAATGAGCAACAAGTTAACCAGTTTCCTCCCATTACGAAGTGTATTGGCAGGACAAGGAATTCCCAAAAGTGGTCGCATAAGGGTGATTCTCTAAAACCTTGCAGAAAGGCGTGACATGACAGCTAAAAAAATTTTTTTTGATGATACACTCCATTTTTTTATGATTTAGAGACAGACTCTAGCCCTTCACTTCTGTGTAAACAGCTTTATATTTTAACAAACGGTTTTCCATGGCTGAGCTCTTAAAGTGCACAGAGCCAGCACCTGAACGGTTGTTACGTAGTAACCAAAGTGACCCTCTAGAGCTGTGAAATTATCAATATAATTCAAGCTAACACTTATATAAAGTTAAACTTGAATACCTTTGAAGAGTTAGACAGGATTTAAGTGCAGAACATACATAGGCTACACAAGATTTGGTGGTATTACTACCCACGCTAAGTAACAAACAAAAACTAAACAGATGAGTTTTCTACATAGCTGTG
>SMGT01001151.1:345582-362433 GCA_004794575.1 Lanistes nyassanus | reverse complement strand
CATAAATGTAAGCTTGTGGCCATCAACTTAGGCAAAGTGGTCGCTTCCTATCGACGGTTTGTACAACTCCTTGAAACTCCTGGAAAATTTTGTTGTGTTTTCCAGGGCTCTTAAAACTCCTGGAAAATCAAAAAGTCTGCATTTAGTCCTGGAAATCTCCTTGAATTTTGAAAGAGTGATCTATAATTTTGAGACACACTTCCTGAAAACTTTCCTCTTTTTAAAAACACAAAACCCTCGATCACGATTGAATTCCCATCATGCATACTTTGAAAAGTTGGGTTAGAGTTCGCTTACCATTTCTGGCAAGTACCGATTATCTTAAAGCATACAGATCCTTGGAGTGTCAGATCATCAATTCAAATTGTGAGGAATTCCATTTTTCCATCAAAATGGTCATTCTTGTGAATCATCTAAATTCGAGGAGAAAATTGGGGGGGGTGGGGTGGTGTAGGGTGATGTTTTCCAAAATCTGGAGCTCTGGAGCAGGGTTCCTGATTTAAAATCATGCAAAAAATTTGAAAAACGTGCATACATTTCTAAGTCGATCACATATACATTTTGGTCAGCCCAACTGTTTCATCACCAATCGTGCTGTAGGGTAGACCAGTTAGCAAAAAGATCTTAGTTACTTCTCTTGAATGCACGCGCATTCTTGTTTTCCTCAAAGTTCGGTTCGGTGCAGTTCATGTCGACGTGAAGCTACCCGCAGGACACCAACCGGTCAAAACATTGCCAGTACGCATGCACTATTGGTCAAAATGGCTCATGCGCAACGTGGCGTCCTGCAAGCTTCGTCTCTACTATGACGTACCTGTTGCCGTTCTGAATGTGCACACATTATACTTTTGCACACACCACTACCACTAGGCAGCGTCCTGCTAGCTTCGTCTTCAGGGCTGGCTTGCTATGTATGCACTAGCGAGCGTATCAGCACTTTCAGTCATAAGAGCAGTTGTAAGGCCTATTTGTCCTGTGTTTTATGTGCAACTTTACTTATAAACAGGGAGCAAAAACAGTCATGCAAGCCAGTCCAGGTATGTTAAAAACAAACTCTTATTGGGCTGTATCATTCATTGATTGGCTGTTTCAGCTGAGAGTCGTGATGCTCCAGCTGATAGTATTCTTGTGATGTCAGTGTGGCACAATATAAAAGTCTGTTTAAATTTTGTTCAATCTCTTTGCTTGCACAAGCACATTAATTGCTCCTGGCTTGAGATTTTTTCATTGCATTCATTCTCAGCACGTGTCTGGACATTTTTAATTGGGGAAACCAGGGATCCATTTTGTTGTTTTGTTTTCAACTGGAGATACAGGGTTTTGTTTCCCAAAACCAGTGTTTTGTTTTTAACTGGAGAAACTCAACTCACCATGACCCGTACGTGCATCCATTATAGTGCCTTGAAAAACTGGTGCCAAAATTGGTGCAATTTGACCCAGACACGGAGACGATAAATGTCCAGCACATGCATACTGGCAATGTTTTGACCGGTTGGTGTTCTGCGAGTAGTCATAACTTTCATGTTGCTTGCTTCAAAATATCAGCTGTCGATTCGGAGTAAAACATCAGCTGATTTTGTTTAGTAATGTTATTGCGGGAAACAATATAACTCCCACATTCGAACGCAACACTTTTAGCCAGTGGTAACAACTGAAGTCGTGTGGGGAACATTTTTTTCATACATTTTGAGTACGTTCTTGAAAGCTCATTCGACTACTACGATTCTACAAAACCTCGAAGAATTGCCCAGTGAATGTGACAAGTTCTTGTTTAGTCCGTAGTATCACGTATTGCACTGCATTGTTCTGTACATGATCATTTGAAACATGGAGATAGTATAGAATGCAGTTGTTTATATTTAGACAGAATAAACTGTTTATCTGAAGTACCCTGTTTTAGACTTGAGCTTCAAATAATAATAAAGCATCAGTGTTGGTATAGTTGTTAAAGGAAACAAAAAGTTTGTCTTCTTTTTTTAAAAAAACTTTCCCTGTGCTGTGACACTTTTCTTAAGGATTTTCTTTTAATTCCTGTGATCTCAAAATGTTTCAGAATCAGATTTCTTCCCTATGTAAAATCAGCTTAAACTTTAATAATTTTTTTTAAAAACGCTGGAAATCATGCCAGAGGCTGGGCGAGTAAAGAGAGAAAACTGCAATGCTGTCATCACACAGTATTCAAAACTCTGCGAGTTCATCCATGGTGGTGATGACAGCGACTGTTTCCGAAAGTTTGACCACAAGGCAGAAGACCACCAAGTTGATTCCCTTCTAAACAATTTGTGTGAGAGAAGAATCAAAAGTTGGACGGTTACTGTGCATTGCAGGCATTTTATTTTTATCACTGCAAAATTATATCAGTAATTTCAAATGGTAGTTCGCTGTCAGTAGAAGACTGCTATTATTACTGGTTTAAATGGTCCGGAAATTAAAAAAAATAGCCCTGAAAAACTCCTTGAAAACTCCTGGAATTTTGTGGCTATTTTTCTGTATGAACCCTTTATCGAGCTCTGGCACTTCTTGATTTGAGATGAGATGCTGCTGGATAATTTGCAATGCATTTTCCCCTAGTGTACCTTGGATTTTTTTTGTTTCCTAAACTGCAGCAACCCAGGCTGGGTTTTTATAGGGGGAAGGGGGGAATTAGGTTAATTGCTTTTTGGTGGGTTTTTTTTTTTTTTTAGCTGACTGGCTAGTTTTTGCATCCTCTTTGGCTTTCCAGTCAGCCAAATCCTCAGCTACAGGGTGGTGCTCTAAAAATAATGCTGAACCTAAACCACTGTCTTCTGTGATCGTTGTGCACCTCACAGCCAGTTATTTCTTGGAGCCATTAATAAGATGTAGGTGGAGTATTTTTGTTTTAATTGCACAAGAAACATTTGTACACCCCGTTCTATCTTTATTTGGCTTTATCTTTAAGGCAGGGGTGGCCAACCTATATCCCCGTGAAGGCCTTTGTGGTCTTTAGAAATATATTTTTCCTTCTTCCTTATTGTTTTTGATAAAATTAAAAGTGTTAAAATTAAAGTCAAAAAATGAATTAGGTCAGAGTATAAAATATTAGACTGCATATTTACAATGAATCAAGTATTAAAGATTCACAACAACAAAGGACATTGTCTCACATTGTTGAAAAGTGAGTGTCTCAAATACACCAGTCTGTCACAGTGTGTTGCAAAAGTCTCTGTGGAAAATTGGCTCATTGTGTCAGAAACTAATGTGGCAGAGAACTGACAGGATAAAAAAAATTGCACTAATTAGGGTGAGCATCTGTTATTTTCTACTTCTATTGCAGGATTTGTCGTGGTATCTTAGGTATACATTTCTATATAGCACAAACACCCAGTGTAAATTGTCCTACTTACCCAACCAGGTAAGGAAAACATCCACTTTCCCCGCAACACACACACACACACACACGGCTTAAGGATGGTTAAGGAAGCTGTGAAGTGGCCTGCCATTCCAAAAAGGTTGGCCATCTCTGCTTTACAGCCTTTATATGGGTCAGCTCCAGGCAGACTTGTCAACATAATTTGTGCTACAGATTGTGAGACAAGACACCTCTCCAAAATTCACAACAAATTCTTGCAAAATATTTCTTTTTTGATATTGTTAGTAAGGCCCTTTTGATGAAACTCTCTGAGGTTTTCAGTGGTTACTTGATAGTTTGCCATGGGAACAAACCAAGTTGGCACTCAAAAAATTTTTAAAGCTTATAATTTTGTTTGTTCTATCAATCTTATTTATTTAAAATATTTATGCTGGTTTCTGCTACATTTTTTGTTAAAAGATGTTTGCCAACAGCATGTATCATTTTCTGTGATTTTTTATTTTCGCTTAAAACGTGGGAATTACAAAGTGAATTTTGAGGACCTTATTGCCTGAGTGTGCTTCTAAGTTAAATTAAAACAGCTCTAGTTAAAGCGCTGCAGCAAAGTTACAAATGTCATAAGCATGACTTACATCACAGATCATTCCCATAAGCACTTGCACATTATAATGCAGACACCTGTGCATGAAAAAGTCAATTAAAAAGATGTTAGAATTGTTTCAAAGTAAAAAGATTGTTGCTTTCAAACCACTTAAGCATGCAGTGAAGCATTTATGTGAAAATGGATAATTGTGCTAAAGAAATAGAAAAAGCAACCAGCAACCTGCAAAACAAAAAGTTTTCTTGAAAAGGTTTTATAAATTTACTTAATTCAAATGATGCATGGTGTATAGTTTTTTCATCATAATTAAAACTGTTGCAGTGTACATACTCATTGCAAGCAAGCCAAGAACCACTAGTGATTAGCCGGGATTTCAGCAACATCAGAAGATTTAGAGGTCGGCTACCACCTGCCTTTCGCACATTTACAAGTTCACAAGGTCTTAATGTTACCCAAATTCGTGGCGTAGCCAGTGAAGGCTTTCTCACACCTGTGTCTTACTTGTCACGTTCATCTTCCCCGGTTAGTCAAGCAGCTTCAGATAGTGCTTTGGTTGGTGCTTCAACCAAAGACATATCTTTCTTGTCAGAACTGAAATATATAAAGAAGCCTTTTTCAACGTCGCCTTTACCTAAGCATGAGTCAGTAATAAGGAATAATAAGCTCAAGGAGGGAGAGTATGTGCAAGAACAAGATGCTCCTTATTTTAGTCAAGTTGACAAGGAGGACCTTTCAGTGTGGCTCAGTGAGTTGGTAACCGGCAGTCCCTTGGCCCATAACAACTTGCAGCCCAACATAGTAGCATCTACTTGCATAGAGGACATCCTAGAAATGGATGGATTTGAGGGTAGTTACGCTGATGATTTGAAAGCAGGAGGTGGTCCAGCAGTGGATCAGAAGTCCGTTGATTGTTCGGGTGATGGAGGACCCAGTGGCTGCATGCCTCAAACTTTGCCAGACCAAAGTGTAGCAGTGCAGGTTGAAGGGCAAATGCAAGATAGTGTTGGAAAGGTCTGTCTGGGCGATGTAGGCACCAGTGTGCAAACGTTAAAAGGTATTGAACAGACTGTTGAGAGGTCAGCTGAACAGCCAGCAAGTGCTGTAGAAGCCCAGGATGAAACTGTGAGTGGCAGTCAGATAGCACATGTGACTGAACAGGTGGTGCTGAAGTCAGCTGTTGCCAGTTCTGTTGCTGACAGTGATGGACTGAATGAGTATAGGTCTGTTTCTGCTGCTGTATGTGCAGAACAGAAGGTTGTCATGTGTGTTGCATCCCTTGGAGAGGCAAGTGCTCAGGTAAATTTTCTGAATACAACTGTTACAAGTGTTACAACAGAAGACTACCCAGTTGTTGATACAACAAGTACGGGATCCAATCAGTGTTCCTCTGTGGAGATCTTACAGTCTGAAATCCACCCAGCAGAAGAGGGAGGATGTGATTTTTCTGATGTTTATCAATCTGTAGACACATTAAATACAGGACCAGAAACTTTGCAGAGATCTAGCTCTAAAGATGAGCGAGAGATGATTTTGCCTTCAGATATAAACATTGGTAGAGGTGACCACTTAAAATTGTCCAACACCCATACTGAGACTGTTACTACAGCAGCTGACAGTAGCACCAGTTACGAAGCTGCAGATGAAAAAGAGCATCACACTTCTTCAGTTTTCAAAAACAGTGGTGTCTCATTAGTAGGACCAGTTTTGGAAACAACACATACAAAAACACAGACAGGTGAATCACGAGTTGATCCTGTGACCAGCAGCATATCATTGCACCCCAACGGGTTTGCTTTCAGTGTGTCTGATATGGATAGACAAACACCCTCTTTTAACAAGAGTGGGAAGCAGCATGAGGAACAGCCATGCTCAGTCTTCTTGGCACATGATGATGATACACAGTCACTTACTGCCAAGGTGCAGGAGAGAGTGGTTTTTCATGACCTTAATTACGTGCCTGAGGAAACAGCCCACCAAAGCGGTGTTGATGGTTGGGCAGAGAGTGAAATGCAGCCCCAGCCTTTGATTGGGGGCATCAGTGGGGAGAGTGGGGTCCAGCCTCATCATGTGACAGATGTGGTCACTGAACAGAGAGTTGCACAAAACCAGATTGATGGCACTGTAACACGGCAGAACATGACCCTACTCCAGACTGTTGAAAGTCCCCCAATGCAAGACCGTTTTGTAGAGCATCAGACTGGTGCTGCTGTGGTGGAAGAGAATGTGACGCAACTCACTAGTTCTGATGATGCTTTAACTGAAGTTGTGGTGATGTCTCAAGCTGCTGTGGAGGAGAGCCTGTTAGAAATCCAGCAGTTGCCAACAGACAGTAATGATGTCAGTTCTGTGGAAGATGACCCGTCATTTCCTCAAGGCTTGGATGCTAAATCTGAGCAGCAGGTAGTAGAGGAGGAAGATGATCATGGCAATGTGGTGTTCCAAGATAATGAGCAGTTGTGTGAGAGTGTTGAAGAGCAAGATTGCTGTCAGGTGCAGCAGTCGGTTTATGGAATCATTGAGGAAAAGGTTTTAGGGATGCCTGTGCCACAGGAATCCCTAACAGAAGATGCAGGCAGTAAGAGCTCATTATGGATGCATGGTTGCAGAGGGGAAATACAGGAAGAGTCAACTCGTCTCAAACATTTTACTTTGTCCACAGATGGACAAAGAGAAAGCGGGGCAGAGCAGCAACACTGTGTCGATAATTCTGATTATTATGATCAAGTATCTGCTACATACAAACAAGAATCAGACAGAGAAGGGTCACAAGGTCACGAAGGTGGCATTGTGGCTGTATCAGAAATAGGTGAAGAGGTGGCAGTATCCAGTATTTCTGGTGGTTATGCCACTGAAATAGATGGCAGTTTTGTCAGAGAATCTGATGGACATGCTGATGTCCTGGCTACAGCATCTGAAATAGCCGGTGTCAGTCAGTACCACCAAGGGGTGGAGGCAAACATGCAAGAACAAGAAACTTGTAGCAATGACTCAGAAAATGCTGAAGGTCAAGGTGATATGGACATAGAAGAGTTTGTACCTGTGGCAATTGAAACACGACGCATTGCTGCTGTTGACACGGACAGAGAAGCAGAAAGTGTTGCCTCAGAGATTAAGCACCTTGCTGTAAAGGAACAGGAAGCAGAGGAGTCTGTCCAACAGCAGGAGTCTGTCCAAACATCAGGGATGAGGTCCTTATTGTCCACCTCGGCGTTTATAGCACAGCATGCTGCAGCTTTTGAGCAGCAACAGCAAGTTGGAGCAACCATGGCACAACAGGAACAACAAACTAGTCTGGAACAGCAGCGAGCAGCAGCCCTGGGTGAAGTTGCCTTGGAGCGAGTGTTTCAAGATGCAGCAGTGAGGGGCACAGGAGCACAAGTGGTCAACCTTTATGTTCAGTGGCAGAATGTGGATGCATTGTGTTGGCTGGATGTGCTTTTATGCATGCTGGTTCATTCTCCAACGGTCACAACCATAATGACACCTGCCCAGCAGCAGATGCTGCAAGGCACCATTCTGGCAACACTTTTTAAAGCATACCACCAGTCGCAGGCCATCTTACAAAACCTGTTGGCGAGGGCTGCACAGCAAGAGGTCCAGGTGCGTGCTGCACGGGGCGGGGTTGATAGTAGTGCATCGCAGCCAGCAGTGCCCAGCATCAACATTGTTGACAAGGTATGAGCAAACCCACTTAAGTGCAGGTTTTTTCCTCTCTTTTATGAAGAAACTTATTGCTGATACGATGTGTTTGCACAATGCATGATTTTGGAGATGATGTAATTTTAAATTAAAAAATAACTTGGGAAGTCTTACACAAGAAACATCATTGTCATGTATTTTTAAACTAAACTAAAACAAATCAGTTGCACATCATAACAAAACATTTCTGATCTGGTTTTTTGTTAAAAAAATTCAGAAAAGTTAACTTAGGGCAAAGGTAGGCAGTTTTACTTTGCGCATTTATTTTGATTTGAGATTATGTATGTGAAAGAAACATACAAAATTGCCTTAAAATTTAAATTTGAACAATCCAGTAAACCAGAAATGAAGTTAGGTTTAAAGTATCCAAAATTCTGCCTGCGCTCGGCATGCTTTTAGAACATTGCTCATGTTAAAGTTGAGTACAGGCAGATTTTTCTGCACATAATGATCATGGGGTATCTCCAAAAACTGTGTTTTGGGGGCACTTAAGATGTGGTGCATAATTTGAATTGCCATGTGAAATGGAGGAGGAAAGAATAAAACTAACTCCCTTCACAGATTCTTCTGCTAGGGGACCTGGTTAGCTCAGTTGGTAGAGCTGCGGACTAGCAGATGGAAGGTTGCCAAGGATTATTTTCTGGAGTTATTGTGCAAACTCCGTTCGACCATCTCCCCGCACATTAAACTGCCTGTCCGCACTGACCATCTTACTGCAGCCATCAGTCTGGTGGTTCTTTCAGTGCATAGTTTACTAATAGGACCCCATAGTGCGAAATCACCGCGAGGTGGAAGCACTGTCCCTCTAAATAACCACCACCACCACGGATTCTTCTGCCTGACCAAAAAAGCCCTTATTATTGTCTATTGACAGATATTGCACTGCTGAGGCTGAGAATGGTTTTCTGCTTTTGTATGATTTTCCCACTAAATCAGTGCTGTTAAAACAAAGAACTTATTAAAACTAAATGCTTTGTTGCAGTTCCTTAAAGGCATAATAAAATGGGGAAATAAAGTGTGCTGGTGGCCCCAGGATATTAGAAATCTTGGGGGCCAAGTCATGAATCATTTTTCATCAGACTGTTATTGAGGGAGGTGGGGGCTTGACAAAAAAAAAAGAGAGAACACAACCTGGGACAGTAGAAATATCAGTGGACTAGTGGGTTTCAAAAGTTACTTGCCTGTTGGGCTAGTGAAAATTTTGGAACTTTCCCATCTCTGTGTTATGGAGCACATGTTTTGTATGTTAGCAGTGATTACTGTATATCTGCGATTGCAGGAAAAAAGTACTACATATGAGTGGTTAAAGTAACAAGTGAAAACTATTATTTCGGGGACCAACATTAAGGACTACCTGACTGCCCAGGGCAACCAGACCCTCTGGCTGACTTGGAACATTTGCCCAGATCGATGGTGCTTTTAGTATTCTTTTGTCACTAATAGTACCTTTCCATTACTTGATGCATTCTCAAACACAATTTCCAAGTTCATCGTTTCCACTCGTGCTTGAGCCATCCTGGCCCCATATCTATGGCTGTGTTTGCTCCATTGACCTCGCCAGCCCTGTCCTAGCAGGCATCTGGCGTTTCCCCTCATCCCTTCACCCCGCTTCTCAGGTGGAAGTCTTCACTGACTGATCTCTGTTGGGGTGGGGGAAGCACTTCCGATTTCTTGTTGCGGATCGTTCTCGAAGTGCATTGGCTTTCAGCATATCACTAGGTGCTAGGTGTTTTGTTTTTCACTTAGCTATAGCACATGAGATTCTCCCTGCTTCCGGTTCGGACAGGATTACCCGCTGGGTTCTACAGTACAAAGTGTCGGTCGTGGTCATTTCCTGTTGGCCAAGGTCACTTCCGCCGATCTTGCTGCTTCGCTGCCGTACACTGTGCCTTACGCTTCCGTCATCTCGATGCTGACTTCCGCACACAGTGTCTTTGGCTTCAGTTTCACCGACTTCTGCGCTCCACGCTCCTGCTGGTCACCAGTATGCCCGGTATGCTAGGCTACTCTAGCGGGACCCCTGGGGAGGGATGGCTACTGGCTCCCCCAGTTTCATGTGTCATCCCTATGGTCTCGTGCTGTTGGGGGAAGACTTGCTCAGGCACGCTCTCTCTCTCCCCACCCCCTCAGCAAGCAGGTGTCTGACTCGCTGGTTGTCGCACCGTGCAGTCGAGCCACCACCCCTCGCAACCTGGGAGCTTGGAGTCCCATTGCTTGACAGAGCGTCCCTCCTTGTCCCACATTCGCATTCCCTGTTGGGTTCTGACCAGGGACCTCTTCTTCTTTTGGTGGTGCTCCACTCTCCTCTCCATGAGTTCTGCATGCAGCTTCCCTCGCTGCCCTGACATAAAGTGGTTTTTCTAGTCATGATTGCTGCCTGGCCTTTGCACCAGCACGGCTCACGCTTCCGGGATGGAGACGGACATCCGCCCTGAGCTCGATGGCTCTTGGTCTCAGCCTTTCCTCTCCCTACAGTCGGGCTGACTGCAAGAGATTCGAATGCTCATATCTCTTGCTGGGTCTCACCTTTTATGCAGTGTGCTTCCACTCCGACTGCAAAAGGGGGCAGAATCCTCCCTGCTTTGGCTGCGGCTCGGGTGCTTGAGGTTTGGGCATGGGCTGTCTTGCTCACTTCTTCTGAGGGCGGCCTACTGGCACTCAGCAGATCCTTCTTTCTGGCCGCCAGGAGGACGAACTTTAGGGGTGGCAGCTGCTGTCATCACCCAACACCTCTGGTTGGCTCCCTCCTCCTAACCCTGATAAGTTTTTTTTTTATCTCACCCATCTCCTTTTTGTGCTAGTAAGTACTTTGTGTCATGGTACAGTATTGTGACAAGAAAATGCAAATTTCTTTTTCTAAATTTGTGTTTCTTTAACAGTACTTACCATGACCCATCATAGGCCCACCACCCTTCTCCCCGCTGGTTGGTTCTATATTGCTAAAGAAACACAAATTTAGGTAAAAAAAAAATTTGGATTTTAAATCGGCTTCATGTTTCATGGTACCTATTTCTGAGACTGACTATATGCATATATGTGTCCTGTTCAAGTGGTTGTAATGTCACATGAATTTTCATCTTAAAAAGAGTTGTCTTTTGCACAGTATGACAAATACTTCTGTCTGTGTGTATTTCACATCTGTGTTTGACAGTGTAAAGTGTACTGCGCTCTGAAAGGCACTATAAATCCCTAAATAATTTTAATGATATAAGGTTCTTACCCTGGTACAAAGGGTTGCCATTATGTACTTGTGCATGTGTTATATAGAAACTATGTATGCATATATGGACAAATTTGTATCTCTCATTTTACTTCCAATATTTCCGGGTGTTCTTTTGTTATAGAATAACATTGCAGAGATTGGACAAGCTGTGGGGATATTGTACTCAGCTAGAGAGACAATCTGGAAAACGATGCAGCCTCGATTGCGCTGTGAGAAGGGTAAACATGACAGTCCAGTGTTTGCCATGCCTCTGTTGGTACGTGAAAACAGTGAAATGAAGCGCATGTTCACCATGAACTATCGTTTGGTGTTTGCCTGCGAGGCCTGTGGCTATAGTCAGGATGATCACCATGCAAAAATTATGCCCAGTCTGCCAGCTGTACCAGAGGACTTTACAATCACAGACCCATGCTTTGTGCGGCCATGTTTTCAGTGTCAGGCACCTAATCAGAGGATGCGCATGATTTTTGAAAGGTAAGAGCCATTCCAAGAGCTGCTTGCTGCACTTTGTTGTATCATAATGGCATGCATTTCAGTGAGATTTTAAAAAATGTGTTTTGCATGGTTCTTTTGTCACCATTAGAGCTTTCCATGGGTATATGAGAAATAATCTTGAAGTTATAAATTCTTTCATGATCGTTGGACCTAAGTGTTTTTTATTGCCTGTTATTTTACCAAATTCACACTTACACAGCAGCTAAACTATAAACCCATCGAAGCCCCAAAATTGTGTTTTTCAATCTTTATCAGCACATAAAATCTACAACAGCAGTTTCATTCACTGACTCAGTGTATTTCATTATACAAAAGTGCTCAAAGCTGGATGAAAGTAATGCCACCTTACCTGAAAATAATGACCACATTTCATGTAGCTATATTTTCTAGAGTGATTCACAGTCAAGTCAAAAGTAGGATCATTTTGAATCTTAGAACAAATTTTTTCCATAAGGTTAGATCACATACTGATGTAGTACTCTCCAAAATGTAGCAAAGTATAAAATTGGACCCCATGGCAAAAGATCATTTTTTGATGAGTTTTCATCATTTATAACTTTGTCATTTTTAAAGCTACAAAGATGTATTAGGAGTCAAAATGTTCATTATAGTACATAGTAAAATCTTCAAAATCAAAAGACATACTATTCCCCTTGCCCCAAAATGACCAGAAATGTCAACCATTACAAATTTCTCTACTTTGCAACTATGGCTGATGGTGACATTTTTGAAACTGTAGGGGGAAGCTGCATATTTTATCAGCATGCTCTGCCTGTGGAGTTCTACCATAACACTGAAGACATTCAGAAAGGGAGTATTTTGACGTAATTTCTCACCTGGAATCCTGTTGTGCACTGCTGTATGGCAGCAGCAGCAAGAGAATGCCAAAACCATGCTCCTGATGATAATCACCAGGTGATGATGAATGGGCTAACAGGCAATTTCAGGCACACAAGAATGTATTGCCTTCGTAAAGGGACAGAACAGCAGCCTTGAAGGAACTACTGTGCTTTGCAGCTTTCTTACTGAATATACATGGCCTTTTTCATTAGCCACTAGTTTTCAAGTTTGCACAGAGGATGGCATCAGAAAAAGAAGCATTAGAGAAATTAAGTATGAGTTGCAAATCTGCCACATACACTTTCATTGTGCATACACTGGAGGAAATGAATCGGTTGCAAATCTCCCCTGAACACTCAAACACAGTGCATATGACCCAAGTTCTTTGGGAATTAAGATTAGGAGCTGAGGAATCCTTGTTTTTGACTGATCACTGTGTGAGCATGAAAGTGAAATGACTAAGAAAATGATGAATGATTTGAAACGTTTGCCAAGAAACGAGAGAGTGAGTTGTTAAGTTTGGTAGGAGAGTGTTTCCACCTTTTGAAGATTTTGCATTATGGGGAAAGGGAGGGGGGCGTGATTTATAGATATGTGAGTAAGTGATATTGGGGTCAGTCAGAGGTAAAAATGCATTGCACAAACCTATCAATGCACAAAACACATAAGGTCTTTCAAAGGAAGCTGTCAGACAAAACCCAGTCAACACAGAGAACGCAATGAGGTCATGTGAAAGAATCAGACAAAGCTAATTAACGCACAGAACACAATGAGGTCATCCTAAAGAACCCATCCGATGAGAGAGAACAGAATCAAGGACCTCCATTACTGCAGGCCTGACAGGTAGTCAGTGTTAGGCATGCATATGCAGAAGTTCTGGTTTCTCTCACTTGTTGCTCGTGCTAAGACTAAGAGGGTTAGTTTGAGAGTAATTTTGTTATCTGGGATGTGAAAATTGCTTTATGGTGTCCACACTCCCAGTAAGCAGTAAATATTTATTGAAGACTAGTAAGGTGTTGGGAAGTCAAAACTGTCTTGTGATAGTGAATGTCCTCTCATTCGTGATATCAGATCTCATTGTAAGTGGTTTCCACTATATAGATACCTATAAACACCTGTTCCTTGTTCTTACTTCCTGTTTATCTCAAGATTGCAGCCACTTATTTAACTCAGTAAGACTATTTAGACATACACAGACATACACAGAGGTTTTCTTTGTATGTAAGAAAGTACAATAATCTGAATTAATACTGAAGGTGGGCTTTAGAATAGTGAGAAGCTATTCATTAGACAAAACACCACCACGTTGGTATATTTAGTAAATGTAGGCAGAATCACAGAGGCGAAGGCAGGATAGGACATGAAAAATTGTGAATTAAATTGAAAACTTATTTATCCCTGAACCATGTGCAGGATTGCTGGGATGCCATCATCTGTTTTGTGTTGTTTACTTTTAAATAATGGGTAACAGTCACTTGGGGAAAAAAGTCTTAATGGCGATGGTTACCCTTAAATTTTGGGACAAATCAGAAGCACCACTCACTGCCCCAGTGACATGGAAAACATTACAACCAGGTTTTGTGCAAGCTTGTGGATCACACTTGTATTAAAAACCTGAATGAACTTGGTACTTGTTGTCATGAACAGATTTTGTACCTGGCACATGTATTTTCTGATTTTGTGCAAATTATATGGGAAAACCAAAAAAAACCCCAAGGAAATCAGTGTCATTTGCCTATTTGTTGTTTTTGGTAAAGAAAAATAATACATCCAAAAATAAGATCAGGAATTGGTTGGGGAAAAGTACTGTGCATGACTTTACGTAATATGTATCTGTTGCTTTCTTTCAGCCTTCAGGATTTTGTGTTGCTACACTTTGTGCAAGGCATGCCTCACAACAACTTCTCGGAACTGGATTTCGCATTCGGTGGAAGTACCTACACAGTAACCGCAGTTGTTCAGTATAAAAAGAACCCAGATCACTTCATCGCCTGGCTCCGAAATGCTCCAGGTACTTGTACTTTGATGACAAGGAGGAAAATAGAAAGTCTCTCTCTCTTGCTCTTGTGGTCTCTGTGTTTGACACACACAGAGTATCAAAATTTGTCAGAACAGGGACATTCCAAATTATATTCAGTTGCCTGGGAAACTGTTCTCTCTCCCCTCCCCCTTTTTTCTTTGGACTACCTGCCACTTTAAGAGCCAGAAATAAAACAGATGTATATCAGCTGTGATTTAGAATTGATTGGATTTGCTGTATCAGTGCCTACTATTTGATTTGTTTCTGCAGTCTTGTATATTAACTCAAGGAAGAGAGCAGGGTAATAATTCAGCAACAGCAAAACACATCCAAAACTGATTATTATAATCTTTTTTCATCTTTTTTCTACCCACCTGTGAATAATGGATGATCTATATCCTAACCTTTTGGTCAGTGTTGCGTTCATCTCTCCCTCTGTGTGTTTTGTGTGTGTGTGTGTCTTCGTTGTTTTCATTAGAGTGTGTCTGTGCCTCGTCCATGCGAAGTGTGCATGAAATGTGTTCTCGGGGGTTATAAATCTACACTTATTATCATAAGGTCTTTTGAAATTAACTTTGAAGTTAATATGCAGTCCATTCAGTCAGAAATCCAGTTATGTAACTGGTGCACCAACTTCATAACCAGTGGGAACAAAAGATATACCAGTCTCTTGGTTGTTTTTTTAAAAAAGATATATGTCAAGAGCTGCACGAAGTTGGTGTAGCTTTGGGGGAGGGGAGAGCTAAAACTGCATAACAGAAGCTTAGCAGTGGAACAGTAAACATTTCTCTCAGCAGGCAAGAGAGTTTTCCTGTTTTCAGGGGCTTTCCTTGGAACTTAGGTTGGAGTTCTTTGAATTTATTTTCATAGTTTGTTTAAACCAAAATGCTGGCTTTTCTGAAAATAGAAAGTTCTGCGCAAGGGAGACTAAGTACCTTAGTAAGTTTATTGTTGTGCCATTGCTGCTGCAGACATGAGTTCTGCATGAAGTGCAGTATACACATGCATGTACATTGACATACATGTAGCTGTCTTGACATGTTTAGACTGTTTTGATAAGAGTTTCTTAATGATAGCACCACTGGAAATAACAAAAGTCTAGAGGATGGAGCTGATAGTATTATTAGTGATAGTAATGGTAACAGTGTACTTGAGATTTTACAACAACAAAAAATCTACATTTACGTTTGATGGTTCAGTGGTGCTTTGCCAAGAATTTTCCTCTTTATTTTTTTACTCTGACCATTTTTAGCCCTAAAGCAGTTAAATCAATGGTAAATGATAACCATATTTGCACTGTTTGTTTGCTGAATGTTTCGGTTAAATATGACGGCTTGTTTTTGTTTGAGAAATTGAAAATGTGAGGCGGTGTCTGTTGATGCCCCCACCCCATTCTGTGTAAACATGAAAGGGTTATATAACAAGCAGGACTATCATAAAACATTGAGTCACTCTGTTCTGGATTTAGATACTGTTAAGATAGATGGAATAGACAGAAAGAGGAATTGGTGAAACATACACTTGTACAAATTGGCAGTGCCATTAAGTCATTTGTAGCCACAGTCAGACTTTCCCCACAGGCATTGGCTTTCAGTCATATCTGATATGGAAAGTAAGACTTTGCTATCATATGAACAGCAGCAACACGTGGATTGTTGTTGCAACACACTAAGCTAAAAGTAGTCATGTAAGACTTTCAGTTAAATTTATTGTGGAGAGGACAACAGCTATAACATGGATACCTTATTCAAAAAGAGAACAATAAATAATAGCATGAGGAAGTTAAATTGCTTTACTCTAAACAGTAAAGGCCCATCTTAATCTGCCTCAGTGGCATAGGGACACATTGACACAGAGGCATAGTCATGTCGGCACACCGACACACGCAAAATGATTCCAAAGTGTTTGTCACGTGTTGGGGTCTGGTGGGTCAAGGAGATTGCACCATAGATTCCAGGTGTGATCCATTCTCGACTCTCAGGCCCTAATTAAGGTCTATTATTCCTTTGTTTAAGCCGCCATCTTGCCACTCACGTCATCACCAGCCCAGTTTTGGTCCCCGTTCACACTTATGATCGGGGGTGCTGGCCCTAGAAGCCAGGGGCAAGGTGTTAATTACCCTGGGGCTGCTGGGGTGGGATTAGTGAAGGTGTCAGGCTGACCAGGTGTGCGTTAGTTGTTCAGGGGAAGATTACGTATCTGGAGGAACCAGTGACGCGTAGTATCGAGCATCAAGGGCTTTGATGTAGCGATGGGTGTAAACGACCAGGAACGGGAGGGGGTAGTTGTGTCCACACTAGGTGTCCACTTAGGGGCGTGTTCTACTAGTTGACACGGGGTGTGGCTTCCGCTGTCTCTGGCCTGATTGGTTGATACATGTAACCGCCTTGTTGACCACGTGCGTGTGAATGAAAGAATCTACGGACGAATGTCGAGAATAAAAGGACTGGTTTAGACAGTCGAATTATCTTCTGCCCAAAACATCCTGCGAGAGGGCATCTTCTGCCCAAAACATCCTGCGAGAGAGCATCTTCTGCCCAAAACATCCTGCGAGAGGGCATCTTCTGCCCAAAACATCCTGCGAGAGGGCATCTTACGCCAAAACCATCCTGTGAGAGAACGTCTTCTGCCCAAGAGAGCAT
>SMGT01001151.1:320056-344838 GCA_004794575.1 Lanistes nyassanus | reverse complement strand
GTGATGTAGGTTGGTATTAGATGTTATAGTAGACCTAGCTCAAACAGAAGGAAATTGCGGGAGCCCTAGAGTTGAAACGAGTTGTAACATATATTGTCTTGATTGTAAATACTTGCTGTTTCTATCAACGATACATTCTTCTATTTTGTGTTCACTGTATTACAGTCTTTTGTTGTTCTTTATGGGAGACTGTAGGTGGTGGGGGCTCGGCCATATGATTAAGAAATCATATTAATTAATGTTAGTAATACAGTGATAGTTCCACCTACGCACATGTCACACTCTTGACGGTGGTCGTGAGAGCGAGCAGAGCAGACGACACGTCAAGAGCAAAAAGAAATCTCCCAAGTTGTGACAGTGTTTCATGTCTTAACTGTGCATGTCATAGTAATCTTTGACCAGCAGAGCTAGTTTACGAAGATGGCGTTGTGTTATCAGTTGGAGAGAAACTCGCTTTACCTGCTGCAATTGTAGCCAGTGTTGATGAAGGAATAAAAGCATAAGAAAACGACAGGCAATCCTACTGTACATCTAGGCAATGAGCTAGTGGCCTGAGACTAGGATGAGCACGTTGAGCCCAGTATTACAGGGTCCAATGTGCCAAAAACAGCTATGTTACTGTAACCTACATAGCAACCACAGACCAGCATGCTATGACTGGCATATGATCGAAGCATCAAATATTCCACAGATTAAGACGGGCCTTTTGCCACTGTGACCCTTTGATTCTACGATGGTCACAGAATGCAGGACCTACTTTGCTGTGAAGGGCCCAGCAACATGGTGGCTTTGGGCACACAACATGCTGAAATAAGTCCCAGGAGCTTTATTTATGGCCACTGGTGAAGCCCAAACCAATTGGGATTGCTGAAGGTCGCTAACCAATAGCTTGTCATGTGACTGCAATCACTTTAGGCTTAACACAATGGGACTGCTGCCATGTTATGTGCCATATGGTTATGACACGACTTGAGGCCTCGCTACATAGCATAAAATGGCAGATTCAAAAGATTACAGAGACGCTATAAGTATAAGGGAAGTAACCTTTGTATATCATAAATGTCCGTCATTGGTTGTTTCCCCTGCACTTTTTGGATGTTTCTAAAGTGTAGTTTCTGCTTTGCCAAATGTTAAAGGTGAACAGCTGACCAGGTCCGTTTCCATCATTCAAAATGGTTACTTGCCCACCCACCCCAAAAAAAGGAAATATGTGCATAGTTTGTGAACTTAAAGGGTGCAATTGTGTTTTATTTCACAGTAGAACCATTCAGCAACAGATTCAAAATGAAATACTCCTGATGACTTGATTTACAGTCGAATCCGGTTAATCGGACCACATCGGGACGCGATGATTTTGGTCCTAATAACCGGCTGGTCCGATTAAACGAACATGCCCTATGTTACAATTAAGATTCTGTTCTTTAAGATTTGGTCCGAATAAGCGGCTGGTCCGATTATCCTGTGGTCCGATTAACCGGATTCGACTGTATTTACCTGTTTGAAGTGTACGGGGAGTTGGTGACACCTGGAATTTGTTCAATTTTTTATTTTGTGCAAACAGTAACTATGTTTGGCACCAAATAGTAGTTACTATTTAACATTTTTAAATAAAAGCATAAGCCTTATAATGTTTATCAGGAAATATGTTCAGGGTTCAATGAAATAATGCAGCTATTTATTTGGATTTCCTCATGTGAAAGGCATAATAATTTGAACCACTTTGAAGAAATGTGAAGGGTTTTATTTGCAAAACAACTTACACTGTGGACTAAATTGATTTGTAAATATATTGATTTCAAGCAATAAAGCGTATGATTAAAATTGGGAAAAAATTAACACTTCAACCTGTTTTTCAAAGATGAATTTTCTTGTATGTTCTTATTGTCACTTTGTCTATATCTGGTATAGTCAGTAAACATAGTTAAAGTATTACTGCTATTAATATACTTATTTTTCATTTATGTGTGCCAGCATAAAATATGTTTTCTTGAATCTGTAGGATCACCGATTGTTTTGTCATGCATTTTTTCACCATCTTAAAACAGTTGCTACAGTTGCAGTAACTAAAGCGAGTCTCTTTCTATGTCTATTTTTATAAACTAGCTCGGCTGGGCAAAGATTACTATGACACACACAGTTAAGACATGAAACACTTTGAAAATGCTTTGCAAAGCTATCATATACGACAATGTGATAATATGGGTGTGCCTCTGTGGCAGTGCGGCAGATTAAGATGGCCCTGTAGTAGTGGTGTTGGTAAGAAATCATTTAGGGGTTCTGGCAGTATTAAGATCTTCTGTGTTTTTCCACTGGATGTAAAAAAGCTAAATGACAATGGCACTGAAGAGTTAGATATATTTCTGTTCTTGAACAGCATTGTGTATTATTGGGACAATTAGGCATAACACAGCAGAACTGCATGGCAGTTGCATAATGTATCATCTGATTGCATTTCAGATCATCAGTGGATGGAATGTGATGACCTGAAATCAGTTCTGACACGTTTTACACCAGGCCAGCCAAGCATACCTCCCAGTCAGGTGCATATTGTCATGTGGGAGCGAAACCTAACCACAGGGCATGCTCGCCGTCTTACGGATACTATACACACGAATCTCCTGGCTTCACTTGTTCTGACAGTACAGTATCCCTCATCTGTCACATCCTCTGCTGCTGCGCACTCTACAGCTACAGGGTCACTGCTGCAGCAGGGTGAGGGGGCTTTTTACAATTTTTATGTACAAATTTCTGGATAGAGTAATTTCTGGATGGTTCATGAATTCAAACCAAATATGTATGCCATTGGAGTAATCAGAGGTACAAGAATGATAAGAGTTGAAATATTTCTGAAAAATGTGGAGAAAATAAGAATGAATTGTAACCTTTTAAAGGGGAAGGATGCTTAAGCACTATCTCCAGTGAATCAAAAAAGGGACTACATACCAAAAATAAACAAACCATTCAACATTGGACTTGAAAGTATATGTTCCTTTCAGCTTTTTAGCCTGTGTCCACAACAAAACATTTGCAGGACAAAGTATTGGAAGCTGCATGTGATGTTACTGAAAAAGTCACATAAATATATCCCTGGTGCTCCTTTCCCCCAAGTGTTTGCATTACATGCACGTGCATGCATGCACACATGTTGCTTAAGATCATATAATGACCGAGCACAGTTAACTGTTGAATAAAATGGAAATAACACACGGCGCATTTTGTCATGATAAATTGATTTTTGTTTCAGCTCCAATCACCCAGGCTGCATTCCGGGCATTACCTGTAAGAGGTCGAGGGTCACGAGGGGGACGAGGAAGGGGGTCATGGAGGGGTCGGGGAGCAGCTACTAGCGCTAACATCATTCGCAAGACTCCCACTTTCAGTGCTGTCCCCATCAGCAGTATCAGTGGTGCAGGCACCAAGCATCTAGTATATACTGGGGGTCCGCTTACAGCAGCAGCAGCTACAACACCAGCGCCTTGCGGGCAGCGTGTTGTTGTGTTCAAGTCAGGATCTGGAGGCCTGCAGGCCATCAATGCTTCACATCTAACTCCAGCTGTGCTGGATCTCTTAAAGAAAGAGGGCATCAACATAGCAACTGTTAGAAACACACTACTTTCTCAGAATAGTACATCTCTTTGCCAGACTGCCAATACTCTGTTGCACCAATCCATCCCATCAACAACGTCTCTTCTGTCCAACACCAGCATGAACGTCGCAAATACTGGGTTGGAGGCAACACAGACCAGCGAGGCATCGCAGGCAGCTGCAGCCCTCATGTCCAGCATGGAGGAAGTGGAGAGCATGGAGTTGTCACCACCAAAAAGCCATGTCCCTGTAGCTGAAGAAAGTTTTGAGCTGCATCATCAGCCCGCAGCAGCACTGACCACAACCGTTCCTTCAACTCTTTTCCCAGGAACCACTTCTCTACTGACTACACCAGGCTCAAACCAGCCCAGATCCTTGCTGGGGAGTGTCTTAACTTTAGACAGTCCAGACAAGCACCAGGCTGTGGTTGTGAAGCACGTACAGTCATCAGGCTTGCCTCGCATTGTCCCTCTGGCTTCTCAGTCAGGGATGAGATTACAAGTTGGAACCACACAGTATCGCATTGTATCTTCACAAGGGGGAGCTGTTCAGATGTCCCCTGTGACTTCTGGCAAGCGATATGTAATGCTTACTCCTACCTCTAACAAAGCCATTCGCATCATGACTTCTGCACAGTCCACCCCAGTAGCCAGCTCGAGTTCAAGCCCAACTCGATTCCAGATTATCACCCGACCTGATGGTACTAAAGTATTGAGCCAGATTGCTGCTTCTGCATCCTCTAGTGCTACGTCTGGACCACCACACACTACAGCCAGCACCTCCATGTGTGTAGCATTAGAAGGAGAAGATGGAACACGTTTTGTCAATATTTCATCTCCATCGACATCTGGGCATGCCAGCGCTCTTGATACTCTGGCGCATGTTTCAGCGTCAACTAACATTGCATCTAGCTGCTCAGTACCAGGGGCAAGACTTGTTGGCACCCCACTTGTAAACGTGAAGAGCAGCAACATTCGCACATCAGTTGTAGACACTGTTATGACCACCTCTGGCCCGGTAGCCACAAATCCTGTCGTCATCTCACCCCCCTTGGGAAACTTGTCTTCCCAGAGCACAGGCTTGGGAACTTCACTTGCCTCTTGCCCAGCATCTGTTATGCAGCCAGTAAAACAGCCTCCAGCACAAGTGTCCAAACCAGTGTTGGCTGTATCCAAGACATCAGAACTTGCTGATCTGGGTGACAGCATGCTACATTCTCAAGAGGAGCAACCCCAACAAGAGTCCCGCATTGCCTGCAAACCTAATGTGTCAGAGGAGGACCTTGATGACTCAGATATCAGCAATATGGATGACTGCTATAGTTCTCATCCTGCCTCCATACCTGATCATGGCATACGACGACGAGGCCGTGGCAGAGGTAGGGGGAGAGGACGTGGCAAAAAACTTGATGAATCGAGTAGTCAGCTGGAAGATTCCAGCCACGTGGATGACTTCTATAGTTCCCATCCTGCTGCCATTGCCAAGCATGATGTACGACAAAGGGGTCGGGGTAGAGGCAGAAGAAGAGGACGGGGTGGGGCCAGAAGCCGAGGACGGGGACGGGGACGAGGACGAGGGCAAAGAAGAGGTCGAGGTCGTGCATCAGTCATTGCAGCATCATGTGTTCTGAATGAAAATGATTCGTTGGTAAATTCTGGGCAAGAGACGGCTCAGATGCCATGCGTTGGCATGGAAGAACGTGGCCAGTCCACCAGAGAGTCACATATTGACGTGACTTCAGAACAGCAAACCTTGAGCAACATTTCAGAGGTAGACAGAGAGGACCAAAATGACATGCTGAAATGTTTGCCATCAGGCAGTGGGGTCTCAGCCAGTGTGGTGACAGAATCCATCCATTCCATTGAGCTGGGATCCGGGGAGTTTCTAACTGCTGCATGTCAAGCTGAACAATTTGACAACACCACCAGCTCCACTGACTCGGATGCACTGCTGCAGCAGAAGGAAGCAGATATTGAAAGTGTTGCAGAGATACAGGAGGTAGACATAGATTCACAAGTGGTAGAACAGGAGGTCACAGTTGACAGCTCTGGCTGTGATGTGCCAATAGATTGTGAGGAGGGTTCAGGGCTCCAGACATCACCGCATGAACTGGATGGCCAGCTGCTTGTTAACAGTCCAAGTCTGGCCATCCGCACAGAATCAAGACAAAGGTCCGTTACAATATTAAGTTGTGAAGATGCAGACGAATTCCAAACAACTGTAGAAGATCTTGGTTTGGCCAGTGCTTCAGAGATGGGATCAGTACAAGAGTTCCGACACAGAGTTGCAGACACCTTTTGCTCCGCAGCTGAGGAGGATAACATATTTCCACAAGAGGAACAGGACTTGGTCTCTTCTTCCAGCATGAAGACAGAAGGTATTTCCAACATATATGGTGACAGTAGGCTGGCCATTCACTCAACACCTGGCACTGGGAGTGATGCTGCACAGTTGACTGCCCCAGAACCTGATTTAGAGGATGTTAATAGTGATAATTCTTCAACTTCGAGACTAGATACATCTAGACAGCATTGTATGGAAGAGAGAATAGACAGGTTTGAGCATGATGCAACCACAAAGGTGTCTGGTGAAAACCAAGTGCCTGATGAAATAAAGAGTTTAAGGGTACCGCAGATGTCTGCTGAGATAAGAGAATATACAGAAGAACACCAGGTGTCTACTGAAGAAAGACTAAGTACACAGCAATTGGCAACATCTGTTGAAAAAACATCAAGTTCTGAAGACCACCAAGCATTTACTGAAGGACAAGGTACAGAAGAACAGGCAATGTCTGCTGAAGGACAAGATGCAGAAGAACAGGCAATGTCTGCCGAAGGACAAGATACAGAAGAACACACAATGTCTACTGAAGGACAAGATACAGAGAAACAGGCAATGCCTACTGAAAGACAAGATGCAGAAGAACAGGCGATGTCTGCTGAAAGACAAGATGCAGAGGAACAGGCAATGTCTACTGAAGAAAGACATAGCACTGAAGAAGAAAAAACATCTATTGACAAAAGACAAGTCCAAGACAACAGACAGCAGGCATTTGTTGAAGAAAGACAAGATATGGAAGAAGAACATGTGTTCAGTGAAGAAAGACAAGATACAGATGAACAGGAGGTACCTTTTAAGAAGAGACAGTATACAGATGAAGACCAGACATCATCTGAAGGAAGCAAGAGGATGATGGAACAGCAGCTTGGTCAAGATGATGTGTTCAGTGCACCTCAGCATTCTGCAACAGATTTTGGTGATGCTATTAAACCTCCCTCATCCAGACACTCACGTGGAAGGAAAAGAGGGCGGCCAAAGAAAAACAAAACTGTTAAAAACATAGGAGACCTTCATAAACTACATCTTGAAAGTGAGAACATCACTTCCTCAGAGGCAAAGACCAGCACTGCAGCCAGTGTTTACACACTCGAAATGACTGTACCCACTGGGCAGGAGACTTGTGTCGTGTCGCAGTTGGATTCAGGTGGTGAACAGTATCCTCCTGTCGAAAGAAGACACCTGATGGGCATGGAGCGAATATCATTTGAAATGATAGTGGATGCAGAAAAACACAGTGTGGCTGCAGCAAACAAACCAGACACAGACCAGCAGCTCTCGAAGAACAGTGAGTTTAGCAGCAAGCATGGTGATACGGAGCAGCTACAAACAATCAGTGAGGTGGATGCTGTCCAGCATTGTGCAAGTGATGTGTCACCTGCTTCAGGAAATAGCAACATGCATCACCCAGATCCAGGAAAGACATGCGGACGAAAAAGAGGTCGGCCAAGAAAGAAAAAAATTACAACCGCAACTGTGGCGGACATCATCGCGCAGAAAGATCGTGCAAGTGAGAATGTGTTTGAGGCTGCCACAGCGATGGATGGTGACGTAGGGAATACAGTGGTGGCCTCTTGCAGTGAGAGTGTATCTACTGTGCAGCAAGATATGAAAGAGTCTTTAACTCAAGATCAGGGCGTCGTTCTTTTACTGGAGCAGACTGAAAATGTCTGTGTGGTGTCAGGGGACCTTGCATGTGCAGATGGGAGAAAGAGTGAAAGAAAGCAAGATGGTGACCGTGCTACACATGCTGCAGAAGATGCGAGTGTTTCAGAGAGTAGGGATGCAGAGGGGCTGTCCTTGAGTAAAAAGCAGAACACAGATGTTTTGCAGACTTGCTCAGATGACACACATGTTGACATGCAACACAAGAAAAAGCGTGGTCGACCTCGTAAAAAGTCTGATGTGAGAAAAATTCCAATGAAACAAGAAAAGCCTTTAGATTGCACAGCCCTAAAACCAGAGGCTGGATGTGATAAACAAGAAACAAAAGCAGTCAGTGAGAGGAAAATGTCCACTTTCGATGGATCACATGCTGAGCAATATGTGGCAAGTGGGGAACAGTCATCTGCACACGCCTTTCAGCCTGCTGAAGTCAAGATAGAATCTGATGATTCACAACATGTTGAGAATGCCTATGTTGACATTCAGCACAAAAAGAAACGTGGTCGGCCTCGCAAGAAGTCTGCTCCCGCTAAACTGCTGGAGAAACAGGAAGAAACTTCAAGTCTGACAGTGGTCAAAGAAGAGGGTGAAGAAAAAGAACACTGTTCTGAAAAGTTGGACTCTCAACATATTTCGCGTAAGGAGCAGTCATGCCAGCAGACAGCAACTGTTGAGTTACAGTCTGTTGATAGAGTTCAGTCACCGAGTCAAGGACCTCAAGCCTATAAGAAAAAGAGTCAGAAAAGGGACAGTACTGATCAAGAGCTGGAGGATCTTGGGAGGGAAGATGAAGCATTTGAGAACTTGAGTTCACCAAGAAATAGAGATAACATTTTTGACATACTTGGTGGAATTAATCTGCAGGAGGTGCCTTCAAGGCTAGAGCAGGAAGCCGTCCAGAGTGCTTCAATTGAGAACATAACTAAAGCTTCATGTGACCAGCCTTCTGTTGCAGGTATAAGCAGTCCTCATCCTAAACAGCCATCAGATCAGCTGCCCAGAACCTTTGCCTCTGATTCTGGACCATCGCGGCATCACAGGCCCCATGCTGACGCATCACAGTCATGTTTGCCACCAGCCAGAGCAGACACTGGAGTTTCTGTAAGGCTTTTTGTTGCCACAACACGCTCACACCCCTGTTCACATGGCAGCGGCCAGTACGGTCCTGCTGTTGTGATACGGCGGCGCCCAAAACCTCTGCAATCACCAGATGCTCGTGCTCCACCCCTTTCTTCCCACATCTCTCCAAGTCGCCTTTCACTAGAGCAGACCAAGTTGTCCGAAGGCTTTGCAGTAATAGTCAAACGGCGTAAAACTGCAGACTGGGCAGCCTGTGGCTTGGATGCTGAAGACACTACAGTTGAATCAAGTGCAGTAGGGACCTCTTTAAAGCAGCAAGAAAACATTCACTTATTTTCAGATGATGTCAGTGAAGTAACTGATTTTTCACCTCCTTTCAAACAACCAAAACATGAACTCCAGAGTGACGAGAAATCATTTAGCAGTGGTACCGAAGAGTACCAGACACTCAAAGATGATGTTGAAATGGTTGCTGCTAGCAACATTCTGCCATGTAGGTCTGAAAGAGAAGAAATCGCTGATTCTGTTGGCTTTTCTTCAGCTGTGTCCCTGTCAAGACAGACCATAAACAGGGAGGAGAAATCAGTTGGCAAAGTGTCAAACAGAACAAGTGCAATGGTGAAGGATAAGGCAGCAGATTCTAGTGGGATGGATAAATCTCAAGCTGCAGAGAGGGAAGTAAGTGGCAGCTCGGAGGAGACAAACCCAGAAGAAACTATTGTTGCCATGTCGCCTTCATTAGAAGCCCACCTGCCTCCGTCCTTAGTGCGACGTTCCGCCCGCCCTTTTGTGCCATCCCAGCGGTTGCGAGAGTCAGGTGTACTAAAACGTCGGCTGTCAGCTTCAGACTGTGGAGAACAGGAGAAAAAGCACATGCGATCAAAAAGTCAGAGGTAGACTTGAATTGGGTGTGGCCTAACTAGCCATGCACAGTGCACTTTATGCTCATAAATTGTAATAAGAACATGCAGGACGTTTAGCATTTGTAAATCCTTCCATTCACTTGTAAGAAGAATGTTTCTTATATGTTCAGTATTCATTACTTACACATGACTTAGTAGATGTAGCTTTCATGGTGTTTATTACTTGTTTTAAATCAAGAAATGTTCATTTTACAGTTTGTAGTAATCGGATCATTATGCTATGTGGTCACTAATATTATTGATTGATTCCAGTATAAGCATGTTGCATGCCTGAATATTTCTTCAAGATAGTTGATTCAATTTGTGTTTTTTACATGTGAATCTTCGGGGAAGCGTGGAGACAAAATCCCAGTTGAAGTATGGCATTGTGGTATGGTTTGCAAACATTGGCAGCAGCCAATCCTCGTAATATATTTCTGACTGGAAGAAATGAGCTTAATGTCATCTGAGGTTACATTGGCCAGCTATGTAGTGCTTTGTGCATCATTTTGACCTGTAACAGAATTGAGCATATTGATGCTGATGTAAACAGACCTGGGCATCTATGTTTTACTGTGGAGGATCTTTCAGGAAGTTTGTGCTTAGCTATGCTGGAATGATGCACTTCAGGAAAGCCAGACTTTGTTTTATTGGTGCTGTCATGTTCTGTTGGTTCCTATAACGATCTTTTGTAGAAGTTTGTTTTGATGTGTCTTGAGGTAAAATATGCTGTGTTAAATAACAGGATTGGTTTTATGTGGTGGAGCACTCGAAGGCTGTAGGCTTCAGAGGTTAGAGCAGGTAGTAACATGGTTACATCATTATCATGCTGAGCAGAGATGAGTATCCATGATTCTGGGGAATGATTATGGAGCATGGGTACTTATCATAAAAGTGTTGTCAAGTTTTACATCCACCATCAAAGTGAACAAATGATTTATTCAAGCAGGAGTTACTGCAAGTCAGTACAGGGACTCAAAAAAATATTTTATAATACAGGATGTGGATCTTAAGTGATGCTGTATACACTAGCAGAAACAGAAACAAGGTCCAGTTTTGCATAGTTTGGGTTTCTCGGTATTCAATGAGATTTTTGGGGTGGTGGGGAGGGGGGAGTCCTCTTGATTGCCCACATAGGGTTGATTCTCAAATATGGTCACTGTTTGTCACCCATAGAGAGTATTGTTATCCTAATGCAAATTATCCTGTTGTATATGTAATATTTGTAAGTTATTAATTTTTTAAACCTTTTTTTTAAAAGTTAATTCAGTCTACTTAGGAATTTTTTTCTAGTAAGTCTTTTTATGTAAGCTGTTGAATTGTTTTGAAACTTGGAGATACTTTAGTAGTTTATTTATGTTCTGTTTGTTTGTTTTTTTCTGGCGAGTGTTTTTGTTGTCCATTTTAAGATCATCTGTGTGGAAATGAGTATGAGTAGCCACACAACACAGTTTTGCTAACTTAAGTCCTGATTTCACAAGAAATCAGTTAACATGGTCCCATTCTGAGTTCCTGACCATCTTGCTTCTGTTTCTGTTATAGAGTTACAATTAATATAAGATTTTGCATAAGTATAATTTCTATTCCAAAACAGGAGACCCATGTTTTTTGCAAAGTTTAACCTTCCTTTTCATGATTCAAATGTCAATGTAGGAATGCATGCAGGCTGAATGTCTTTTATGGCTTATCTTAGTTGAAATTATTTTATAAAGTAATTATAAAAATCCCTCTTCAGGCAGACTGTGGTGGAAATCTAGTTTTCCAAGATTTTTCTAGTTTTGATAAAATTATGTAATTTTTGATGCAAAGTCTCTCTCTCACACACACACACACACTTTTGGTGAGATGGAGATATGACAATATTGTCCATGTTGTAAAGTAGATTCACAGCATTGAATGACTTGAAAGGGCAGTGTTGGGTGTTGTCTGTCAGTATGTGTGATAGTTGGGAAACATTGTTGGATAAGGAAGGTTCTTTCGTGTGTAATTTTATAGGCAGTGATATATTTAGTTGAATCCTCTTCACTCCAGTTGGAGCATTGTGCTTGCACAGTCTCCATTTTCTTCTGTCTTATGCTGCCCTTCTGCCTTGCTCCAAGAGATCTTGATGTTCTACAGCTCTGACTCTAAAGATTGTCTGCATTGTCT
The DNA here is from genome assembly GCA_004794575.1 of Lanistes nyassanus. Lineage (NCBI taxonomy): Eukaryota > Metazoa > Mollusca > Gastropoda > Architaenioglossa > Ampullariidae > Lanistes > Lanistes nyassanus. The sequence continues at coordinate 333,121 of SMGT01001151.1, read as the reverse complement.
GAAACTCAGGGTTGGTCCTTCTCTCTTGTTTTCCCTGGAGGGTTCCAGTCCAAGCAGTAATGTGAGGAGGGTTGGAGCAGGATGGGCTCGATGCAAACTGGTTGAGAATTCTATCCCTGGAGCATGGGTTTAGGGAGTGATGGTAGTGTATTGTGAACATAAGTCCACATCCATCCCACTGGCTTTAGACTGAATAAGTAACATGCTAACTTACCATTTGTATGCGAAGAGGGTTTGCTGGCAAAATTGATCTGGTCTGATTTGATTGAGACAAGAAACAGCTAACAAATGTTTTTTCTTGTCCCTTAAAGTCTTGAATTCTAAAACTATTAAATCAGTTCTTTTAAATTGTTCAGTTATGTCCTTAGGATTGTCTATAGGATAATGGAAATACCATGTAAATATGCAGTTTTTAACACAAGAAAGCAGCATCCACCACACTCTGACTGGGAACGCAGTCATAAGGTTGAAACCCATAGTCGGGGCAGGAATTGGTTATCTGTACATGTGATCACCTCTGTATTATTATTGTATAATATATTCTGTGGTACATTTTAAGGCTACCAGCATAACAGTTTTAGACTGTTTTCAAAAGTTAGTCAAAGCGTGTTAAGATTTTATTAAGAAAAAGATTATTTTGGCTATATCAAAGGAGTGGATTGCACAGGCAATTTCAGGGTTTGCCACTTTAAGTTCAAGATATATTGTATATGTATATAAGTATATTGATAGTTCACACTAATTGGATTTATTGAAAATGAGGCTCCAGTACCTAATGCATTGTAATGCAAGCACCCATACTCTGATGCAATAATGCACCCACATTTGGTGGGGGGAAAAACAGACTGGGCACACCAGCGCACCTACAGTGTATAAAACTATGTTCATTTCATCCAACCATCGGTAGATTAAGGTGCAGATTTTTTTAGGCAACCAATTTCTGTGCAATCCATTCCTGATTGATGAGAGCCAACAATACAGTGTTAGTTTAATTTAAATATAGATAGCAATCTTTAGGTTATCGTGTTTTAAATGATCCTCCACAGCTGCCCGACCTTGTCATTAAAGAAGAAATTTTAGTGTGCTACTAGCTTTGTGACAACCAACCAAAGTTTCTCACTTATCAGCATTCCTGATATAATTACCAATCCTCGCAGCAGCTTGCATGGAATCATCATGCTTTTGATCTACAGCTTATCAACAGTCCCAGATTTTATGCATACCATGGATGAAATGGAAGAAACTTCAAGACATTTGAAGACAGTCTTATGAAGTAAGAGAAAACCTTTTATAGGAAAACTAGGGTTTTAAAACCTCAAAAATTATGATGTACATTTTGCAGGACCTGACTTGTGGCATTTGCTGAATCTTCATCTAAGACAAACTTACGGGGTTACAATGTCCCATTGGGGGTCAACTTTGCCGACAAAAAGAAACCCAAAACTAGCTCTTCTTAAATACACTTATTATTCACACTAATTATCCAGTTTTATTTCTTGCATCTTGTGTTAAAAATAACTTCATATGTGCTGCATAACAGGAAAAGTCCTGCATGTTTTATTAATTTCAAGTTAGCAACTTACGCTCACCCAGGCTGTCTTATAGTTGGAATTGGGGAGTGGGAGAGGAAAGGCCGGTGAAATGTGTTGGAAGAAGAGGAGGAAAGCAGAGTACCTCTTTATGGAAAATATCACAACTTCCTGATGACAAATCATCACTACATGAGGAAAATGAAGTATAGTTGTTGCCAGTATATCTTTATGACAGGCTGAAAGTGTTGAACAAAACCCAGGGTACAAAAATGCAGGGTCCAGGACAGGGCAGAAGCCATATCTGCCACCTTCGACTTGCTTGCACACACTTTGATGCGTGAGAGAGAGGGGAGATGGATGGTTGTAGGTTGTAGACCACAAATGGTCAATGGACTGTAAGGGGTGGGGGGATGGGGTCCTATTACTAAGCTATGCACTGAAAGAACCACCAGACTGATAGCCTCAGTAAGATGGTCAGTGCGGACATGCAGATTAATGCATGGGGAATGGTCAAATGGAGTTTGCACAATGTATAAGCAGGAAATAATCCTTAGCCACACCATGACTCAACCAGCTACCTTCCACCTGCTAGTCCACAGCTCTACCAACTGAGCTATCCAGGCCTGGGGGGTGGGGGTGGACATGTATATACAGTAAAACCTGTCTCCAGCAGATTCTTGAAAGAACTCACCAAATTTCAGCCTTCCCCAAAGGCGTTCCTTGTTCTCAGGTTTTGCTCTGTATATATATACACCCACCCCAAAGATGTTCCTTGTTCTCTGGGTTTTACTCTATAGATGAAAATGTCCAAGGCTTGTTCTGGATATTGGAGAAACAATCTACAGTGACTGCACAGATACTTTACATTTATGCCTATTAGTAAGTGAAGCAAAATGTTGGATACATGTAATAAGATCTCTTTTAGAATTTTGCACCAACATTTTTATAGTTCTAACTGAAGGGTGGTGAAAACATGATTTAATGTGAAGGGGATAGGAAATGTTGAAAGAAAATAATTACATTGTGTCTGAATCTTTCCGGACATGACTGGAGTTGAGAAAGTGGTAGGCATTAAAGTTGGTGGCAAACAAGCATAAGGTGTCTAGCCACTGGCTTGAGGCTCAGCTTCATGTATTCTTGTTTTAAACTGAAGGTTTACAGAAACGATCCTGTGATTCTTTGCAGTATAAGTTATCTAGGTGCAGTTATGGCTTTCATTTATGGGTTGTTTAATTCCACTGGCTTAAATACAGGTGACCAATTCATTTACAGTGTTAATTGGTTTGCATAACCAATTTATTCTCTATGTACATTGTAAAGTGCACACTGTGCAGGCTGCATTGTGTGCATATAATTGTCATCACTCATGTATGTGAATAGATTTCTGCCATTTACTCAAAACAGATGCAAGCAACATAAGCCGGAATGTTTTTATCCTTATGAAGTAGGATAGTTCAAAAATAGAAAAATGTGGCCCTTGCTTATGATTTTCAGAAGCAGCTTGCAGTTGAAATGATGTAGGGTCCTAGTGGCAGTTAGGAAAAACACAAGAATGCCTACCTCAGTTGCCCATAACACAAGATCATGCACACACATTTGAAATATTTTTCCACCCAGATGCCTCTTCCGTTTCCCCTTTTTGCTTGAATCTCCATAAATTTGGTTCTGGGCTTCATCGACAAAGACCACTAAAACAGCCAAAAATATTTCATTAAGCATTAATCACACGGCATTTTGATTTTCAAGTGGTTTCTGAGCTAGAAATGTGACTTGAAAGTACTTACCATTCTAAACAAATATTTGTGCATCTCATCTGTGATTCTGACCAACCACAATGTAGAATCTAGAAACAGATGCTTTCTCTGAAACTGGCTCTGTGTGATATGCAAATGTCTTTGGGAGGGAGTCGGGGGGCGCACATTAGGAACTTTTAAACTTATGGTTTCCCATACAGGTAGAACCTGCATAGTGCCCACCAAGCTTCCAGTTAGCTGAATATACGCTCTAGGCTACACCAGTCACAGTCCTGAACATGAGCATTTTCCCTGCTGTAAGCTAATTTTAAATGTGGCTGTGACATTATTTGTACTCACTAGTTCTAATTTTCACCTTCTGGGACCTGCTACTATGTTGAGTGAAGCAACCAAAATCACACCCATTTTCTTTTATTGATTTTTCAGTGAGTAGCATGTGTGTTTTGAGGACATGAAAAAGCATTATTGATGAAATGACAGGATGTGATCATGATATGCTAGATGGCTTGTTATTATACCATTTATTATTGAACATTACAGATTTATCACTTGGTCTAAATTCACCTCTTAAAAGGAATAGTGATAAACAGAGAGGTGAAATGTACACTTTATTTCATTAAAACAATCCAGCTCTCGCCTGTGTGGGTTAATTCATCAGAACTACATTATTCCAGTTAATGATCATCAAATGTAAATTTCTTTGTGAGCATAAATAATTGATCCTACGCATTCAGTAAACAGTGGCAGGAATATATCTGTTCTCCAGCAGAGTCTGCTGCTGTAAAGCAGGCTGTTCTCAACTTACTACTCCCTCAAAAGCCTTAGCAGACTCCTGAATTGTACACCATTTGGCGTATTTACGCCAAACCAAACCCTGGCGTACGCCAAAGCTGTGAGGCTGGTACGCCAAAATCAACTTTGTGCTTATCAGTGAACGGAACGGAATGTATGCTTATTTGGCTTGAATCCCCGAAACGGACGCCACTTTGTATGTGCGGCTCTCCAGGTCGCTAGACGTCGTTGCCTCACGTTCTTGCAGCGTGAAAATATGACCAGATGAAACAAACATCACTACAAATGAAAACATTTTCCTTGCAGGAGAGGCTAGAATTTGCCAGTTAAATATTAAAATATTCGTTTTCGGAAGAAGGCTTCCGCCCCCCTCTACCTCCCCCCTCCCCCGTCCACCCAGCTTCTTGGCCCCGCCAGGGCCTAGGCGGCCCCCGACCCCGGCCACTAAGCCAAAGTCACCTGCTGCAGTTCAGGAGTCTGCTTAGGTTTGAAGGCAAGGTCAAAGAGGAGGTGGATAGCAAAGGGGTTGGCCCTGGTTTGATGCTTGTGCATAGCACCACATTTCCTCCCAGTAGACTGTGATCATGAGATAGGAATTGATGGGTACCTGACCCATGGGTCAGGGAAGGTACGGCTGTAAGGGCTAGGAGATGGACTAGGACCTCATGATGCTGCCCCACCCTGACACACACATTCCCCTATGGCCTCAAAACAGGCTACGTAACAACCTTTAATCCATCCTACACATAAAAAGAGGGGACCCTCAGAATTTCTAAGCTGAGGTTTCCAGGGACCCTTAGTTTTTGTGGCTGTGGAATATAAACAGGAGAAAAAAGCCCAACAAGTATAACATTTGAATTTTGTCAAGCATTACAAGAAGCTGAAATGTAATTCACATCAGGATTTTGAGAAATGGAAAAATATGGTTTGTTTCTGTGGTTTAAGGGGTGTAACAATTATGGTCTCACTGATTTGTATCCCTTCAATCAACATTTTCTGCTTGAAGCAACTAGAGTACTGCAGAATTTATCCATAGTTTTGCATCAATCTTGCTTTCGAGGCTTGAGATGGGGTCCATCAAGTTAACAAGTAGTCCACTTGTTTCACAGCAGTGGACTCGCTGGAGAACAATATGTTCCTGCCACTGTATCGAATGTGTGTGTCGCATGAACATGTACTGGGCCATGGTGGTGATGTAGTTCTTCTACAAATTTTGTAAATAATGCCATGTCCTGGTTGCTGGGGAACTTCTATCCCACTGTTGATAGGTGACATGAACTGTCCCACTTGAAGGTTGTATGCTTCTTGTTCAACATTCTTAGTATTTCAACCTCTTGCATGTAGAGGCCACTAATCGGTTTTACGTGCATGATGAGGATATTTGTGTGATGAGGGTATGTGCTGCGAGATTCAAAGAGTGTTGCTTACAAGCTGGTGTCCAAACAAAGGGCAGGAAGCAGTAGCTTTCTTGCTTTAGACTGTATTGTGTAAGGGTTTTATTTGCTGGTGAAATCAGCACATGGCGATGTCTAGAGTTGCTGGAATGTGATGAAAACAGTTCATACAAATGTATTCTTTACAAATTCTCAAGTCGGGCTGTCCACTTTGTGAATCATCTTAAAAATATTATATCAGATATGATTTTCTAACTTTACCATACAATTTTTAAGGGTGGACTTTGTAAAAGATGATCTTAGCATGAAGTGGATTTAGTTTTATTAAAAGTAATGAGATTGCAGCTGACATGTCCATAATGATAGCAGTTTTCTTGAATTGCTATTAAAACTGAGCTTGTGACAAGACCATAATAATAGCTCCCTACACACCCCGAATTTTTGCTTTTTTTTTTTAGGTGGGGGTGCGTGTGTGCATGTGCCTGCCATGCACGCAGTAGAATAGACAATATTAAAATCACAATGTATGAAATTATGTTGCTAGCTTGGGAAAATAAAACCATATTGATGCATGCTTTTCATTGGATGATGACATTTAACAGGTAGAGTATGTCATTGGATTGAATAATATTGATAATGTAACTTGAATATATGCTTTACCATTAAATAACACCATAGTTTTCAGTGTCAGCTTGTGGGGCATGATATGATGTCACATATTGGCAGCAGTGTCACCAGCAGTCTTGTGAAGAGGACAAGATTTTTCTGTTGACATATTCTGAGGATGTGCTTGGCTAGAAACCATCAGATGAAAGTTGAATTCAACCCAGATGCTTTTAGCTTTTGCGTTTGGTATTTCGTGTACAGAACTTTCCATTTTCTTTCAAGTTTGGAATTGTCAAGATTTACATAATATTGATACCAAAATAAAATGTTTTGTCATTTTTTTCTTTTTTTAATACGGTCTTTAAAGTTTTTATGATTTGGGGGGGGGGGGCAAGAGTTGTCCTGTTATATCATAGTGATAAATGACACAGTCATAAAATAAGCACTTTTAACGCCTATGAAAAAATTGTCTCTGGGCTTACGACACTTGAGTAGGTTTTTTATCATTAACTTTTTTTCTTTTTTTTATACCGAGTTGTGGCTTTTTATTCCAAAATGATGTCACATATTGGCAGCAGTGTCGCCAGCAGTCTTGTGAAGAGGACAAGATTTTTCTGTTGACACAGCTAGACCAGCACAAACTTAAGGATCCCCTAGAATAAGTTTATTGCATACTTGTAGAAACCGAGGCTTTTAAAATGTTTGGGCAGCATCTTTGATCATTTCCATGCCAACTGATGGAATAAATTTTGAACAGTTACTTTTCTGGAAGTTTTAACTAAAGCCCTTTCAAATAGAATTAAAAGTTAACTAGATTTACTGTAGTGTCTGGTCTTTATGGGGCGCCAAAAGTGGAATGAGTATCCACACCCATGCATTGTTGGAGTGTGTGTGAAGAAACAATTTTAAATAAACCTGGACTGAAAAAGACAAGTGGTTAGAAACATGACAGCATACAACTAGGTACACACTGTTTCCATTCTAGCTTTGTGGAGGGAGTAGGCCTGCACTGTTAAAGGCCAGAGGTTTTGTACTGTCAGCCTTCGGAGAAAGAGCCTGTACTGTAAGCATTACATGGCAGGTCTGTACTACTGGCCTTCAGTGCATGTTTTGTCCAAGAGGAGTGCACAGGTGCTGCTTCTCCTTTTGTGGAGAAGGAACAGCCAACATCTTCCCAGGAGAGACTAACAAGGATATGCCTACCTCATTTTTGAATGTGATAGGCTGTGTGCATCAGTGCATTGTTCCTGTCCTACAATTTTATCCTTGGGCCCAGCCTCTAATGCACACGTGCATCCCTTCAGGACAGCACTTCCCACCCCACCCCCAATTTGCCATTCCCAGACTTTTTTTTTTTTGATGTGAGAATGGCTGTGCATGCCATGCCTGTACTGGCCTGGGATGGGGGGGGTGTTGGGGTGGGTACCGCTGGAGGGTTCCAAAGCAGTAAAATTGAAGCTTTTTACACTTTTGTGAATGTCCACCAGGTTTTGAAAAACTGGATATGCTTTAGTTTCCATGGGACCATTAACCTCCACCCTACCAGTTGTCTTCTTTTTTCCACCTTCCGCTGTTCACAGCGCCCAATACTTCAATACTTTCATTACCAGCCACAGATTTAAAAAAAAAACATTCCAGATGGATGATACATGGTGAGCAGCACACAACATAGCCAGACCTCCAGCACAAAGCACAGAAAGTCAGAAATAAAGGAACCAAAGCCTACAGATGTCCCTGTTCATTTAATGAGAACTGTCAATCATCATGAATAGTCTCTTCCCCACAAACAGAAATGTGTGCAACTTCCAAAGCTATGTCAAGGTCTGCACACAACCCTATCACTATAGTGTTGCTGGAAAGCCGGTTCTCTGAGAAATCACATGCAATTCCAGACCAGTGACAATTCATGCAAGAGAATCTTTACTAATTGCAGTCATACAAATCAGTATCAGTCTGTACACCAGCTAATTATTATTATTATAGGAACAGCCAAGGTGCAGTCTCTGACAGCATCCGTCTACAGATCCATGAGCAGGTCATCAGTCGTATCATCTTCCTGGGGTACAGTTACCTCATCCCTCAGAACCTGGCCTGCCATGAATGTATCAGCCTCCTCTTTGCTCACATCACTCTCCTCACTCTCCACTTTGCTGATGAGGCTCAGCTTCTCTGCAAGCAGACGATGTTCACTCACACATGCACGTACTGGTATGATGACATACTTCTAAAGGCAGCTACTAGCAGTAAACTACATTTTGAGTAAAATTTCTTTTAGGATACCAGATGGCATAACCTATGGCAGTTGACCAGCTATTCGGTTAACTCAATGGTAACGCATCCTTCGTAGCTCGAACCGTCCACTCTCCACTGGTCCCCTCTGATCAATCATTAGTGATGCTAAACTGCTCAGCCTCCCCATTCAGACGGCCACCTTTAGCCCCCTTCTACAGTTCTGTCTATACTAACAGCACTGCGAGGAGGCAATAGGGTGTACACCACAGTGATATTTTAGTTCGGATATTATAGTTTTATTAATTTTTATTTTTAGTTCATTCTAGTTTTCAAGGAAGTCAATTCTTATTTTTATTCAGTTCTGTGTTTAAAATTATAGTTTTTATTTCATTTAGTTCTGGCCTTTTTACATAATATCAGTACAATTTTTTTTAAAGATCACAAACGTCGTCTATTGCATATTTCAATGGAAATTATGTTTCAGTCGACAAAACACTCAATAATGCTGTTAAACACAACTTGACTATCCATGGTCTAACAGATAAAGTGGTATGATTATCATATTCAGCAAGATCAAATCTGGCCAGCCTGAGAGATTTGGGGGGCCCTGCTAAGGATAGGTACTGGTGACCACTGACTGCTGCACCCCATAACAGTTGTCAAGATGCGTACATTGCGAGTCGGGAAGAGTCTAAGAGAGGGAGCACAGTTTGCACATGCGTAGAGCCGGCCCTGATCAAATGTTTCAACCCAAGAAACCAGTCTGTGACAGCACACTGCTGTTAAGCTTTAAACAACCATGCATTTCAAGAGATTTGTTCGTATTGCTACGTCCAGTGCACAGATAGCCACACAGTGAAAATATTCGCTCGACGAACGCCTGTGATGCAGGTGCACAGACGAGGTGCTCAGCATGTGCCTGACTGGTCGTTCGGTACTCAAGTGTGGGAAACATAAAGGGTATCGTGTTTCTTTTGATACCCTGACCCAATAAGGCCTCACTGTCCAAGGCTACCATAACGCTTAGCTGTAATTTAGGTGGGCCAGGCTGTTACCCAGGGAAGGATGGCACCGCTTAGAGATTTAGGGGCAGCTCAGTAAATAGCGTAACATAACTGAAAGCTCAGGGCGACCTACAGACAAGTGAGACGAATCCTCTGCACGAATGAAAAGGATTGAACGAAAATGCAATTTCTTTTATTTTTCGTTTTACTCAATTTTCGTTGTTGTTTTAGTTCGTTCACAGATCACAAATTTTTATTTTTATTTCGTTTTAGTTTCTCTGTTTGTATTAATTTCAGTTCTCGTTCTTGTAAAACGAAAAACAATATTTTTAGTTTTAGTTTTCGTTACGAAAATATCACTGGTACACCATCATGCCACCTTCAATCACAATGTCTTATAGCTTCCACCACCACTCACCCCAAACACACCTGTCACATTTTACCGACACTGGGCCAACCAGTACTGTTACCTATAGTGCCAGTTGTCTGGCTGACCAGTTACTAGATTGTTAAATTTAAGTCTTAGGTGTGACTTGGCCAGGGCGCAAACCACTGATCTCCCACATTGGAAGCGAACAGTTCAACTGAAAGACCACAACAAAGAAATCAAATCTGAGGAAATATGACAGTCACACAAACTCTGAAGCAGAAAGTATTTTTACATTTTACTTTAGACATATTTAAACTAAGTACAATTTGGTGGGATTGGGATTTAACTTCTTTCATCTGTGTAAACTTGGTATTGTACTCTACTAGCTAGCAAAACCTTTGACATATTTCTCCTAATTTTTCTGTCCTTTATGATTATCATGTGTGTTTTTAGTTTTGAAGGAAAAAGTAAAGCGTGAAGCCAGTAATGGTTTCAAAAGTCCCACAGTTGGTGTGACACTGCTGCATATGTTTGTCAGTGTCGATGCTTTGTCAGAGACATTATTTATCTCTCTCTACTAAATAACAGCAAAAAGTCCAGTCTAAGGCTCAGAGGTGTGTACAGTTCTCATCTCAGCTGTGCAGTTCATCAGCTCAACTGCTTTTTTGTCTGTGACAAGGTTCTGCTGACCAACTGGCCATTGCCTCTGGCAGCACCACATTTGTTCCTAAAATTTTTCAGAAGGGAAGATCCTCCCTTTAAACAAGCCTCCAGCTGGGTGGCCCACAGACAAGGGGGGGCATGTGCAGCACTGCATGTGAAGGTCAGTTTCTTGCAGTACACCGTTTGCTTGCCGACAGGATCCCCTGGGAAGCTGGTTCCACTTGCATGCCATGAGTGAAGGAGAGAGGCCTCTTCAAGGGGAGGGAAAGGCCAGGACATCCTTCATGGTGCTAGGTCTCTCAGACCCTGGTCTGACCAGCAAACATCCTGTGCCTGCAGAGGGGAAACTGTTGCTACCAAGCCATCTCCCTCACAGGTGTCTGTTCTTCTGAGTGTCAGCTGGAGGCGAGTTCTGTTCCCTCTCACAGTCTATCACACAATGTTTATAACTTACCCTTACAGTTTATTCCAACATGTGTGTGCAACTTACCCTCTAACAGTCTGTCCCAAAAGTCTTGTTTCCCTTTATCTGAAAGTATTTTCTTGAATTCTCGAATGAATCTGTTGTACAGTCTGGGCTCCAACTTCTGCAGAAAGGATTCAGCCTTTTGTTAATAAATTTATAACAGAAACTAGAAAGCTCATTGCAGCTATCTATCCAATTTATTTGCGGTCACATGTCAGCAAGTACAGAAATAAGCTGTATATTGTGCACATAGAAACAATGTTCTGAAAAATTTAATTTTAATAAGTTTAAACAATCCCTTTTGCACAGATACACAGGACAGGCCTAATTCAATGTGGCTGGCAGTGATTGAGTTAACTAAATCTCCCTATAGCTCACCTTGCATGCCTCAAGATCCCACAATATTTTCAGTAATAATAATCTGTAAATAGTTTCTCTTAATGTTCATCTTATTACCGACTGCTGAATGGGAAAAAAACCCCAAACAAAACCATGTGAGGTTTTGTTGAGATAAAACACTTTTGCTTCTTTTTGTTTTGTCCATAAATCATTTTAGGGTATGCTAACAGGTGGGAAAGGAAGAGCATAAAGGGAGTAGAAAATATGCTGCTGATAAAAACTTTCACATCAAAAGGTGACGGGTCCAAACTAAGCTCAGCGTTGTAACCTTGATACACTCCTGTCTGAAGACTGCAAGACAGTCTACTGCTTTTCCATAGAGCTGTTGGCCAAAGGAATCTGTGACAACCTGCTGCACACGTTGCTGCATCTGCTGGCATGCTGCATGAACACACATACACACAAAATCTTGTGTACAGGTGTTTAAAAAAATTATCAAAGATTCATAACATCTATTGCTGCCTGAAAATATAATGTATTTTTGTAGAACTTAATAACAAAATCAAAATTTGTGATTATTTTCTCAGTGGTTTATAAAGACATCCACAGACAGCACTAGTTTTCCAAATGAAAATGAAAATCACAATTATGTTAGACTTTGTCTAAATTTTTAAGGCATTACCATAGTGGCAGATGCTTCGACACCATGTCGCAATCAAGTGATATGAAAATGGTTTGACATAAAAGTAGCATATCACAAAATTCTCATGCACACATGTATGCAAGCAGCAACATGCACACATGCACAAACGTTCTTGAATAGCAACCACTTTCTCAGACCTTCTTCAAACAAGTCTTTATCTTTCCTGCTGCACAGATCTTGAAAATCTTCTATGGGTGTAACAGTTCCAACCTGAAGAGTAGGAATAACTCGTATCACAAATACTCAAATAGCATAATGTTAATTATTCCCCTTGAAACCTAGAAACTTGCCTGATGAAAATTTAAGATTAATAAGACACATGAGGACCCTATCTGAAAAAAAAGTGCATCAAATACAGTACAACCTTCCATGTCAGACCTTTCCACATCTGACTTCCTCCACCACACAACCTAAATATTTTTGACGGAGACCATTTACTATATAAATGACCTAAAATTTTACGAAAGATAACTCCAACAAAGATACTGGCAGCGCTCACACATAGCCGTATGCAGACGCCTGTGCCCTAAAGGGAGCTTACCGTACCTAAACACGTAGCAAAGAGAGGGCCGAAAGAAAGGAACTTGGCAGATCCTCAAAAAGATGTCACAACTTGGGAGATTTCTTTTTGCTCTTGACGGCCACCGTCAAGAGTGTGACATATGCGTAGGTGGAACAATCACAGTATCTTTGTTGGAGTTATCTTTCGTTAATTTAAGCGCTCTGTCCTCATTTGTTGTTTATTAATTATAATTTGCACTTTGAGGATTCCATGTATTTGTCATATGTTGTGTTCGTCTTTGAATCCTAGTTGTCAACACAGGCTTAGTGAGCGGGTTGGCTTCATTAACATGGATTCTCTGTATGCACACGTTGTGCACCGAGGGCTAGCTGTGTGAAGAATAGCACCGTTATAAAGAAAGGGCGGGCAGATCTTTTGAGGATCTGCCAAGTTCCTTTCTTTCGGCCCTCTCTTTGCTACGTGTTTAGGTACGGTAAGCTCCCTTTAGGGCACAGGCGTCTGCATACGGCTATGTGTGAGCGCTGCCAGTATCTTTGTTGGAGTTATCTTTCGATAATTTAAGCGCTCTGTCCTCGGGCCGTAAGCATAGCGAGCGAGTCCGGTACTCGCTGTAGTATCGCCTACTTCGCAAGTTTCTACGCGTGCGAGTAGGCTGTGTTGCATCTGGTAGGCATAGGGCTCGAGGTC
>SMGT01001151.1:272655-319959 GCA_004794575.1 Lanistes nyassanus | reverse complement strand
CAGAAGTAAGGCCAACTCTCGCCCTGTGCATAGCAACAGTTAGCGCTTCCGACAGAAGTACGGTGATACTACTGAAGTACCGGCAGACTACACCGCTATGCTTACGGCCCCTCATTTGTTGTTTATTAATTAAAATTTTACGGTTTCGCACCGTATACAATTTTTCCTGGTCAAGAAGAAAAAGGTTACCAGAATTCCTTTTACAAAGATGTTTACCAAGAAACAGAAAATGCCGACCCAAAATCGACTGAGAAACGCAAAAGAACTGTTTTAAAAGACTAAAAGTGCTCCTAACCAAGATGCAACAAAGGGAAGTCGGCAATAAATATTGCATCCAGTATCCATTTACGACTTTACACCTAACAGACCAATGAATGTGACCGATTTTACATAATATATCACAGATTTTGCATCTTTTAGACCTTTTATTCACACTACAAATAATTTACATCTGAAAGTCTCATTTCATACTCCACAAGGTCAGGCAGACATGTTGTACTAACAATCCAGTGCAAGCAAGCAACCAGTCATCCCTTACAAGATCCCTAAATTATAAGACCTGAATTTGGCTGCTTTTTGAGTCTTAAAAAGAAAGGTTTTACGGTATAAGTTTGCCACTGCAACACCTACCTGGAAATAGGCAGAGTATAAATTATAGCATCAATATTTATTATACGGTACAAAGAACAAGTTATTCTGTAGAGACATACAGTGCTGCTGACACTTGGTATAAACCTCTCAAGCATAGGCTAATTCTTTACAAGATCAACAGAACCTTCAAATTTCTGAGTTTTTCATACTCAGTGATGTCACAGGTTTTGCTACTTAAAATCCTGAAGTCACACTTGAATTGACTGCAGTGTGCAAACTAAACTCCAACAGCAGAGTTTCTTATGCCTGGAGTTGTCAAACACTTTTGGGAACAAAATTCAATTCAACTTTATTCCTATATGGAAAGAAATTGCCTGGTCTGTGACTGGTGTGTACATAAATGTAGAACAAAGTGAAATTATCCAGGCTGCACAGGGATTCTTTAAGACCAGTGATCAAAAGGGACGGAAAGCTTTCCACTGTTTGAACCGATCCCTCGGAAAGATGCTGGGTTGGAAGGAAGGAAAAGCAAACACCTGTTGTGTATTTGGGGGAAGCTCACCTTTACCACCTAGTACTTTGTCCAACAAACTGACCAACTGCAATCCTACCTCTGTCACCTTTGCCTTGGTGATGTTTTCTAACCCGCCCGACAGGTCATCATCAGTCTTTGGCCGTGTGACAAGAAGACCATCACCAGCATCCCTGGGCAAATGAAAGTTGTTGCTAATTAACATCCATGGCTAATTCAGCTCATCCTGTGTAGTGCATTGAAATATAACACACCTGAGATATTTATGCAGAAAAAGAAAAGCAGTCAGGTGCATCCTGCCAAGGCGAAAACAAATTCCCTGACTTTTCCAGAAAAAACTGACTTTCCAAAAGCTTTCCCAATAACTTGAGACACTATTCATTATATGAGAGCATACATTCTGAAATGTTTTTAAACTTAACGCGTGGAAAATTGGCTACCATACACATTTGTTTCCTCTTCATCACTGAATGAATATGACATTTATAACTTTAACTTTATAACTTTAATTTGCAACTCAAGCAAACTTGTGGTAGTTTTCAAGCAGCATTTATTTCAAACGCGCCGAAATCTGTCTCCCCGCTGCAACTGCAATGGAGTAACAATCTGAAAACCTATGATGTCGTTAATATAGAACTGTATTTTTCTGTAGCTACACTTCATCAGTTGACAATGATTACTGCCAAACTAAATCACAATTTTTTTCTTTAAAACAAGTAAGTTGGCTGTAACTAAATCTGATAAGTTGCATTATTACAAGCTGAATAATGAACCTCAATTCCCACCACTGTACTGAGAAGTTTTTGTCATGTGTCCAAGTGAACAGGGTCAAGGAGTTTAAAGTGTGAGGGTCTGGAAGAGCAGAGATGTACAGAAGAGAACCGTCATTGAACTGGGGCAGACTAATGATCTATACAGACATGGGATAACAATCTGATCCATGCCCCAGCTGGTGCACCCCACCACCCGTAAAAGCAACTAAGATGTGACATAAAAACGAAACTTTACAGTTAAAAATTTAACCTCTTCAATCACCTGGAGCACTGAACCATCAATGCTAATGGTGAACTCTGGCAAGTGGCCATGGAGTTAACAAAAGATGCAAACAGACTTGGCAGCTGAAAACTGAAAACCTCTGGAAGAGACTCAATGCTGAACAGAACACTATCTGCACATAGTTGCAGCTGAAGTTTGAGCGAGGGAAGAAACCTGCCAGAGATGCTCAATGAAAATTAACCATGGGGAAACAAACCATTTGCAATGACCATACTACTTAGCAGGTCTAGGACAATGGCAGCCACCATGTTGTTGTATTCACTTTGGATACTTTTTTCAACGTAGCCTTTTAATCAGAATTGATACCAGACAGATTTCAGGTGGGATTATTTTTTCTTATTAAATTTTTCTCTCAAAGTGCATCGAAACTATGTTTTCATCGCTGATAGCTTTTTTCTATACATTTTTTAAATGAGATACATGGGAGTGCAGGAGAAGTCTTGGCCTTCTTTACATGCGATTTTTTGTAAGTTATAGTGGATAGAGTATAGGTCAGAGTCAGAGAACTGAGAGCTGCCTGCAGTTGAGAAAGGGTGAGCAGGAGATCGTTAAGGTGGAACTAACCAGCTTGATCCAGGTTGCAGCTTCCAGCAAAGCGAGGACATTGCACAAACAGCCATGGAGAAGTGTGGGCCTAAATGTTGTTGGTATAATAGCCAGCACCCATCAGACCTCCATCCCCATTCTCACATTCTACCCCAACACATCAAATGCAGGGCGTCCAAAGGAGACCCCAGCAAAAGAACCATGGACAGATGTTTGTAAGAGTAAGGCACCTCACTTTGGATGATGCTTCTTGTAAAGAAGTCATTCGTGGTCTGCTTCATGTGCATCTTCTTATGTTCCCATCAAATTTTGTTCGGAACTATTTCAATTCTATCAATATAGGCATGTAACTTGAAAAGCCAAATCCAATCGTTGCCTGTGGAACCCCACACATTCTCACCAAATAAACAGGAAAAGGACTGTTGTCTGCCTACCAACATCCACCTGTAGCAACTGCCAGAAATCTGTTATAGACTAGATTAAGATAAACCTGTCCAAATTATCTATATGTCCTTACTTGCATGTAGTTTCACAGTTCTCTCTACCTTATCAGCATCATAATCTCTCCATAAGAAAGCATTCACTCACTTCTTGAACATGGACTCCCCAGTCTGATCATCCTTCTTCTTGCCAACAGTCTCAAGTGGGAACACCCTGCATAACCTCTCCACAGGTGCTGCACTGGCCACTTCTTGTAGCTGCTGCAAGCACCTAGCAATCAGCGGAGACAGCTCGGGTAAGGTTTCATCAGGATTAAGTCCTCGGTGTTGTAAGCACTGAAAAAACATGCATAAAACTTTCAGCACCAAAAACTGATGCAAACTGTACTAAACTGCAACTAAAGCCACATCTGGAACTATCATGGCTATGACTACATGTCTCACAAAGATGAACATGCAAAGATCTTTGCACATCTCAGCAGTTTACAGCAGTGAAATGTCAAAGTATTCAATCTTACATATATATTTTAAATGGTACTAAGACATATGTGACTCACAGGGCGCCCACCTGTTCTGAACTGAAATTTATGCACTTACATTTTAAAAAAATGTGAAGGAACCCTGTCAGTCACATCTTAGATTAATCTCTAATGTATACTCAAAACCAAAAGAAATGCAAATTCACGCACGGGCAAGGAGCCGTCAAATTTTATGCATTCAGGTACAATGATAGCAACAAAAATTAGGCTGACATGAGGTCACATGGTCTCTTGAGTGTAGCCCTTGATAATGACGTGCCTGGCACAAAAAATGTGTCCCTTCTGGCGTATTAAAATCAGACATTGGTTTTTGCTCCTGCAGCGTGAACAAAAGCACCAGGACTAGAACTTCCTAGGCACCAGCATCATGATTTGGGGTGGTTGGCCTCAACTGACTCGTGGGCTCCATCTTTCAGAACATCAGCCCTGGACGAGGAAATGGAGTGACAGGTTATGTGGACCAGGTGCTGAGGCCCTACGTTGTGCCATGCTTCCAGCAGCATGACCTCAACTTTCAGCATGACAATGCCCGCCCACACATGGCAAGGCTTACCACAGCCTTCCTGCTCCAAAACAATGTTCAGGTGATGTCTTGGCCCTCCATAAACCCAGACTTCAACCCAACTGAGCATCTATAGCACCATCTGCAGAGAGAGCTGAACAACTCCCCAGCTGAAGCAGCCCCTCAGGCAGATCTGTGCAAGGTAAACCACTTGGTGCGCTTCATGCCTGCAAAGTGCCAGGCCATTGTCGACGCCACTGGGGGACTAACCCGACTTTGGACACTGAATTCAGAGGTTTGGGACATTCTGAACGCTTTCTCAGTAGGGCAGATGAACACACATTGTGCAAAGACTCACTGTACCAATTTTCTCAAAAACTGATTCAAACCTATCTGAATGAAAGGAAAACATTGAAAATCACCAACTCACTCAGTCTGCATTTCTTTTGGTTTTCAGTATATGTATTCATTTGTTTGGAAAAGCCAATAGGTATGTGATAATACCTGATATACACGCTGGAAGTAGGGATTAAAGACTAACTTGGGTTTGAAAGCTTCACATTTCGCTCCATTTTCGTCCCTGTGCACACAGATATATGAGAAGTAAAAAAAAACACAGCAGTTATATCATTGAGCTTGTCATAAATGCAAAATGCAAATTTCTTTATCTAAATTTGTGTTTTTTTAGCAATACTTACCATGACCCAAAGTGCTATATTCTCAATTAGCGATCCCTAAATGCACCCTCCAAACAAAAATAACCCACATAGCAGCCCTAGTAAGCCCCCTCTGTGCATGCACACGGAGTATGCCACCCATGTGCACAGCTCACTAGGTCAAGCTGACTTTCTCAAGCCAGAAGAACTTTCAGCGGGGAGGAGGGTGGGTTTGGGCCCTACACCCAACAGGCGGCGGATGGAACGATTGGCCCCACGCGCAAGTTAGTGGACAGAGGTCGAGGGACCTCTGTCATGGCAGAGAGGAAAATGTCCCGCTTTTGGGCAGACAGCCGTGCAGCCCTCGGTGTAAATGGAGCACTCCAGTGCAAAAACTGCAGAGTCCATTACACCTGACATGTCTAGCACATCCCGGAGTGGTCTCCCAATGGTCAGCGACAGACCAACGCACACTCAACGAGGAAGGGGGTCTGGCAGCAGGACCAGGTCTTCCTGTGAGACTGGGAGAGGCTTGGGAGGCATAGATTCACGGGCCAGCCATGATGTACTGCAGCACGACTTGGGTGGGGGCCGGAAGGAACCCACCGGGGCCGCCTGGTGGGAAGGAAGACAATGTTTCCTGTGGCAGATCAGGTATGGGCACAACAGGTCGGTCGGAAATGGTAGTCGACCCACGCATGCAGCAGTTCTGCGAGTGTGGCACCGAAAGGTGGACGGAAGAGAACCAGGACAAGTCCTGTTCAACTTCAAGTCTTTGCGTCACGCACTGCGGTGCAGTCTCCTGCAGGAGCAGAGCACACAAGCAGGCACCACCGGCAACAAGTGAGGCAGACGATTGCTCCCCCGACCGGAACGCACAATATCAGAGGAGCCAGGCTCGTGAACATGTGTGAAACCGGAAGGGGGGTGTCAGTGGGACTCCACACCAGAAGCATGGGGCACTTTCAGTGGGTGGCCAGAGGGTAGAGACACGTCTGCCTGGAACTCCCAAGAGCTGGCAGGAACACAGGCCAGGGCCTCCTCCATCACTGCCGACAGTCCCTCGGGTGGGTGGCTGACAGCTGTAGACTCCCCCACCCCGCTCCCAGAGCAGCGGAAGTGGGATAATGGAACGATGGAGGCACCCGAGCTGCAAGGGACGGGGACTTCGACTGCATGGCTGCATACGGAGCTGAGCAGTGAAGACCCGATTTGCCGAAGCAAATCCATCCCAAAGGGCGCAGGACCAAAGGGGCGACCAACTGGACCCGGCGGAACCAGATGGTGCCCCTCCCCAGCGGGTCCCGGCTGCAAACACCACAGTGGGTGGAGAGCTCAGATTGCGACAGACACAAGGAAGGCAGCGAAGACAGGCGCTCCTCCAAGGCGGAAACCGTGGCATTACTTGGCATAATATAAATAAATAAATAAATAATATAAATAAATGTGGATTTGTAATGCGCGAGAACACATTTCATGCACACTTCGCGCGGACGAGGCACATACTCAGTGAAAACAACGAAACACACACACACACACACACAGAGGGAGAGATGAACGCAACAAACACACAGAGGGAGAGATCAACGAAACACAGGTTGGGATACAGAGCGTCCTTCAGTCACAGATGGGTGGAAAAGTATCATAATAGAGGAAGTTATAGGTTAATGCAGACAGGCTGTTGCGACGTCAGTCAAGGTACTTGCGGGAAGACGCAGAGCGGCCAGAAGACGGAGAGACAGAAGCCAGTGAAGAGGGTCCAAAAATCTCCGGAAGGGGCACGGGCAACGACACCATGGCAGCAGAAGTGACGGTGCGCGGTGGCAAGGGAGGGACATCCGCAGAAGTAAAGGTAGTGGCGAGCGACCGACAGTGACCATCCGTCTTACAAGAGCTCAACCAATTCTGGCGGGCACTCCCGTCCAAACCTTAGGTAGGGGCCTCATGCAGCATGACAGTGTAAGAACAGAGCAAACAATAAGCAAAGCAAACACTGTACTCAGGGTGACTGTAGTTACTATGTAGTTACTGTAAATCACGGCCCGTAAACAAAAAACAAAATGGCAACAGCAAAGCGTGAGTACAAATCAAATACAATGGGTCACCACCCAGAGACGTGTAAAAAAAAACCCCTCCCCCACCAAAGAAAAGCCGGCTGAGACAGTAAAGTGCAAAAAATCCTAGGTCGCAAAGGTGTAACAAAGATCATACGTAAGACAGAAAGAAGCAAGGAAAGAACACAAATCACTTCCCTGTAAAAATCGTTGGCGCAGCGCAGAGGTAGGGAAGAAGGACCGCCAAGCCAAAGCCACACTGTGGAGGTGGGAGCAGCTCATGCACACTTCCTGCCAGCAGCACAGCGCTTGAGAAAGTCAGCTTGACCTAGTCAGTGAGCTGTGTGCACAGGTGGCATACACTGTGCGCATGCGCGGAGGGGGCTTACTAGGGTTGCTATGTGGGGTTTTTTGGTTTGGAGGGTGCATTTAGGGATCGCTAATTGAGAATATAGCGCTTTGGGTCACGGTACAGTATTGTGACAAGAAACAGTAATTATTTATCCACCAACAATGATAATCTCACAGAATGGTGAAACAACTGTGTAGTGTAGACAACCACAGGTTTCCAAAACAAAAGGACAAATTTTCTTTCTTTGAAACTTTCCATATGACAATCATAAGTCTCACTTCCTGTTAACCCCATTAGCCCCAGAGCATGTCCAGCTACGCGTTGGAAATCCCATTTCAAGGGAAATACTTCTGCCGTTTGGTGACACTATGTTTTATAAAATCATTTAAGCGAAGGAAAAAATGGTTTTCCTTTTAAGTTTGGTTTTATTATGTGCAAAAAATAAATGCCTTACCTTGGGAAACATACTCGGATAATAATGGATAGATCAGTAAAAAAATTCCAACTGCAGATTTTTGTTCAGTTCACACAGACATACGAGAACAAAGACACAGCCCACAAAAATGCTAAAAATTAACCTGGAGAACTAAAATTACTGTTCCTGTCTGATGCACAGGTGAAACTTGGCAAAACCGTGTCTTTTGCTGGGATGTACCTTGCACAAAACACTACCACACCCAGTCTCCACTACCTATCCCTTTTCCATGCCCAGTTTTTTCTCTTTTGGCACCAAATGCAGTTCTTCCATCCAGAAAGACGAACATAAATGTGCAGAAAGAGATAAGAAACTGCCCAGTTAAGACCCAAGGTCCTTTTAAACAAAATATCACTCTCTGTCTTATGTATCATCTATGTGAAAGAGTTGTGTGTAACCACAGAACACCTGTGTCCCTTTTTTTACTTTGCAAGTGTGAGAATGGGTGAGCAAGAACGTGACCGTGGGCTGAGGTTATGATGATACACAAGGTATAGGCATAGTCCTACTAACAAAATAACATCCCTGCCAGGCAGAGGATGAAAGGGAAAAAAAAACCATCCATGCTGTCTTTCACTGATCAAGTGGCAGGAAAAAACATGTATATGGCACCTTGATATGGTCCCATCCATAGTAAGCAACTTCTGGACAACATCCTGAAGGCCACTCAGGTGTGATCTTTGTCAGTGGATGACAAAGAAAGCTGGGACCCGGTCTTTAGACCCTTTAAAGGGATACAGCTTTATAATAAAACTAAGGCATGACATTTTTGTGAAGGGCAAAGAATGCAAGGGCACTAGATCAACAGATCTTTTCTATAAACACCCACTACATGCCGATGACCAACAAATTTAAAAACAAACACAATTCTTCACAAATAAACAGTCAGTGCACACAAACAACCAATGAATACAAAAATCTCTCAAGCTTTTCTCCTATAAATAAACAACCACTGTACACGGGTAACAAGTAAATGCAAAAATCATCAACAACTCATCAAACATTTGGCATTATGACACACTTCAACATACGTGATGGCTGTGGTCAGATCCATTGAGGCAATAAGGTCATCCACAGCTGCCAGCTGCTCTTCTGTAATAAGAACAAAACAAGAGAAAAGAAACAGGTGACAAAGAACTCACTGACAGCTAGGAGGGACAGGGAAGTGTGTGCATGCATACACATCCATTGAACCTTTCAATGGTGTCAATGTGTAATTTTCAAAGCTTGATGTACACATTTTATAATGCGAATTTGGGTGAAGTAGTTATAGATTTTTCAGATAATGAAATATCACTAGTGGAAATAGAAAAGTAATTGAATCAGAAGTCAGGAAAAGTGAAATGTCAAACTAGTTTCATCAGTCAGACAAAAGGAATCAGTATATTGAGAGACTGACTCCCCTGGCAGGCCCAAAACCCAGAATATCTGGCTTGAGGTCCACAGAATTCCTCAATATTTTATCTCAGAATGTTGAAGACAAAAAGAACAGTGGAACAGAGAAAGAGGAGAAATTAGGGGTGTTCAGGGTTTTTCTGATCAAGATCTTTCTTACCAATGCAATGAATGAGTGGGCAGCATTAGACCCTTTTGGCATTAAAGGTAAACTTGTAGAAGTGAACATGAAGATGGCTACAACCAGACAAGGAGTGTCAGCAAGTCAGACAACCGGGCCTCCCATGATCAACGTTCAAACAGGATGAAAGGTTTGTCATCCTATCAGCTTTACTGGATAAAACAGCCACTGCCAACACACTCAGGGAACAGCTGCGAGAAACCAGCAATGTCACTGTCAACGAACACTCGGACCAGACTATTAGGAACAGCTGCATGAGGTGTCCTGCAGTATGACCCATCCTGGATATTTCTCTGGATTGATCGTGGGTAAAAGTTTAACTGGCTCTTTGTCAACAAGCCATTGCCCACAATAGGAAAATAAACAGGGTGTTCAGTTTTTTTTTTCTTGGTAGCAAGTCATTCGGTTTGTCATCACTCATTTGCAAGCAAACTTTAAAAATCTTTGGAATGAGCAATTCACTATATTGTGACAAGGAATTATGAGTCAAACCTGGCTGACAAAAACATGGGAAAGGAAAAAAACTTAGCCAACTTTTTTCTAACTACTTTCATCTTTTACAATTCAGTGTTAGCCTATACCAGCCATGCACATTTTATACTCAGATTTTACATTTACAATGCAGTGCTCATCTAAACTAGTTATGCAGGACATACACAGATTTACAATGTGGGGTTCACCTAAACAACCTATGTACATTTTATACACATATTTTACAATGCAGCATTTGCCTAAATGAGCTACAGAGGTTTTGTAAACAGATTTTCACTATGTTTTGGGAGACCCATGCTTCTCAAACCTTTGTGCAATAGGCAAAAAAGTACTTAGCCTAGTTCAGTTTTTTTTTATAGTAACTCTTAGTCACTAAGAGTCAAGAGAGTCACTAAGGGTCAAGAGACTGACAAGCAGTCACCTCAGTAATCCAAGCAAATAAAGATGTAACAGCATTTAATATTGTCCATGTAAAAACACATAAAAATCATCCTAAAAGAACAGCAGTACACAGGGCATGAATGATTTGCAAGTTGTCACTTATAAGGATAGGTCAATGAACTTCAAAGTGTTTGTCCTTCAAGTTGTGCAAGGTTAGACACCTTTACAAGGCAAGGGCAAATGTTGATAAATGGTGGCTTAAGCACAGCTGTCTCTTCTATTCATCAGTATCTGAAAGTGAGTAGCTTTATTAAAATAATTGCTTACCACAATTTCTTTTTAATCAAGAAAGGTGCAAGCGCACCTACTATAGTTAGTTCACTCACGTGACGGCATATGTTTTCTGGTGCCACTGGCCTCTTTGACAGGAAGAGATCCAAATGTGAAGGTGTGCAAATCTTCAGAAAAAGGCAGCTCAATCCAGTGCAGGCACTGCAACCCATGGATGAACACTAAAATTATTCAGACTGTCAAAACAGACAAGAAGTACAGAATGTGCATCCATGCACATGCACACACAGAGTACATCTACCCCAGCCTGGTCCTTTTGGCATCAATATACATAGACACAATTAAGTCCAACTAAAAGCACTAAAATACAATGCATTCCCCGTCTTAATGTAAGTTGCAAGAGACAGATATTACTGAAGGTTAAGCCTATGCCACATTAATACTACAGCTGATATTTCTCTTTCTAGAATCTAAATATGGTTTTCACAGCTTCCCTCAATATCCTATCTATTAAGTATTATCTCTTTACATGCCAGCTGTTAAACAAGGCCTACTAAATCCCTCAGTCATATAAATGTAAACACATCTGAAATCAACCACCCTTGTCATTATGTCACACAGTGCTTAAAATTAATGTTGCTGTATCTGAGACTAATTTCAGCTCACCTCATGATTGGTCTTGATGTGAGGAATAAGACAGCCTATGCGAGGACAGCTTCTGGCATCATACACACGGCGAGCAATAGCCACATAATTGGTCTCATAGAGGGCATTGATTATGGCAGACAAAGCAACAGCTGCTGCCTGCACAGAAATTGACTACATTGTAGTACCGATAACACGAATAGTAGCACGAGAAGTTTACTACACTTTCTTCTTTCAAAAGTTGTTAAAAACTCGTCTTTCCTATCATAATGCATTTCATCCTGTCCCACCTCCACCTACTCAGAGGTAGTTCGCATGTATTAGTCTGCACGTGAGTCTATGTATATGTGGAGTGTGCATGCACCCCGAGTCTGTTGTCTTAAAACTTCATAGAGTTGTCTGAAGATAAATGATAAAGAACAAATGAGGACCGAGCGCTTAAATTATCAAAAGATAACTCCAACAAGAGGTACTGGCAGCGCTCATGGAGGGCCAAGATATCACCTAACGTTGTTTTGGAGCAGGAAGACTGTGGTGAGCCTTGCTGTATATGG
Organism: Lanistes nyassanus; assembly: GCA_004794575.1. Classification (NCBI taxonomy): domain Eukaryota; kingdom Metazoa; phylum Mollusca; class Gastropoda; order Architaenioglossa; family Ampullariidae; genus Lanistes; species Lanistes nyassanus. The sequence goes on along the minus strand of SMGT01001151.1, from coordinate 308,277 downwards.
GCGGGCATTGTCAAGCTGACAGGTGAACTTGCCATCCCGAATGTGTATAGAAGGCTGCTGCCATCTACTCGAAACCAGCCATTTTTATCAGTCGGCAGTAATGTTAAGGAGGGAGTCGTAAATAGGAGGTTGTTTACATATTAAATGATCTCCATCAAAAATGTTTGGGTCGTATGCTGGAGGATGCCAGATATGAGGTCTTGTATGGGAGGTTTTACTGTACTAGTAGATTCCAGCAGTACAAAGTGTTCCTTGTCTCAAAAGTTGTTCATGACAATGCACCCTGTTTCCGTTGGAGGTCATTAAGAGGGATGAAGGAAGGAGCCTTCGCATAATTATACACACAACTAGGTCTCAAGAGGATAATGAATGTGGGGCAGGGAAGTAAACAGTAGTGACAGAAAATTAACAGCTTTACACTTCAGAACGTTCAAGTATTGTTTTCATAACTGCCCCCAAAAATATTTTTAATGAAAAAAAAACTGTGACTAAAATCTTTACCAGAAAGTACCATATTCTTATTAATAGTTTAGGTTACATCTTTCAATTATAATAATCTTAAGTTATCAGGAACACTGCATATAGCTTTATTGAATAATTTATAGCACAATACTCTACCTTGCCCACATCTACCTTCATATAATTTAATTCTCTTTACCTTGTGACTATCCAAAGATAGATTTAATTAAGCACATGTAAAAAATATTATAAAATTAAAGATAAATCCCAAGGAATTTCCTATGAAACTATAAAGGGTACTTTTCAGATAAGTGCAAGTTGATTCACATCTCATACAATGATTTATAAACAGAATTTGATACACCAGTTTCCCACCCACCCACCCACCCCACCCCACCCCACCCCACCCCCCCACACACACACACACACAGACCCAAAAAATTAAACCAACAGTCTTCAATATTTTCTAGCAAATCAGTAAATATGTTATGTAGAAGTATTCTTTTATAAAGGGTGATCATATTCACTTGAAACTCATCCAGTATTACATCGAAACATTCTTAAGTTTAATGGGCCTTGACACTTTAAAGCCATTTTGCAAAAGCTATGTCACACACTCTTGCATACAACGTTCGAAATTCTCATACTTTGACCCTAGCAAAGTACGCACACATTGACCCAATATAACCCAATAGCTCATTTGAATAAACTGAAATTCTTTTGTCTACCTATGCATGAAACTGGGTGGTTATTTTCAGTGGTTTAGCCAGATATAGAAGAAAAACAGAGGACATCTATATAAAACCTTAAACTTGTTTGGAACTAAAATTTTCAAAGAGGCATTGTCCTTTCATTAACTTTTAAATTAAACCCTACAGTTTAAAACTAAATATAGCTATAAGTGAAATCTGTCATAAGCAGTATGGCTAGTTGAAAGAGGAACCCAAAAGTCACTCTTTTGATCCTAACTCCACTGATCCTAATTTGTGTTTGGTGCAAAATGGTCTAGGTATCTAGGCTACAATTGTTATCTATACTGCTCAAAAGAATTGAAAAACCCACCACATATTGGCAGGCAGGTCAAGGACGTGTGTAATTTGCAAGAACACAACATCTGCCCCATACATTTGGATGCACCTTGACAAGCACAACTTTGTTAGTTTTTTGGTACTTGCACTGCCAGCAAAATTACAGTCAACACCCTAAGAAAAGTCTGTGCTAAGTCAGCCCTACATGCACACTTATGCACGTAAAAAACACAGAATTAGATCTCACCTCATCTCCTTTCTCTGCTGTGATGCTGAGTACACTGTCTCCCATGTAATGATGCTGCTTCACCTGTAACACAGGCTGACTTTCACGCAGTGTCATGTGGTCATATAGTCTTACACCTAGAGAAATGTCATATATCAATCAGCTTTTGACTCAAACATGCATCTGAATAGCATTCAATGCCTCACATCTATTAGAAAATGCATTTTACATAACCCTAGAATTCTTGGGACTAACAGGACTGTGCCAAAAAAAACATTCACGAAGATGTTTAGTATTTATAAATAAGCTAGAACAGCCTTTATCAATCATGTCAACATCAATGGGTGAACGTCTGCAACATAATGCTACCAGCCAAACTGATGACAGTTCAAAAGGCAAGAACAAAGCCACCCTTTTTTTAACAGACAAACCAGTCATTGAGCTCTAATCTTTCACAACTTCATTGATCCCTTAGGGCAATTACAGGTGGCAACCTTGTAGTGAGATAACATTACATGTCTGCAGATCATTTTCACAAACACAAGTAACATAAATTATAACAGTTTGTATATTACCAATATGTGTGCCAACTTGTATGCATCTATAACTACACGCATGCTTACAGATAACACATACTTACAAGTGAGTGAGTGTTTAGGGATTAACGCCATGTCAGCAATTCAGGACTATATTATGGCAGTAAAAGGGTTGAAAGTACAAAGGTAAAAGGAAACAGAAGAGGATGGGTGCAGACAAGAAATTAAAAGGACAACAAATTTCTAGCTAATACTGGATGACTTCAGACATATTTCTGACCTAATTCCTTAAAGTTGAATAACAATGATTTAAAGAATGGGTGGAAGACAAGTGCAGAGATATAGACCAAATTGCTTTATCAGAAAGACTTGTTTTATTTGGGGTCAATATGAAATTGAAAACAAATGCTGTATTTGACTTACCTTTGCTATTAGCACAGAACTACATATACTCATGCAAATATAATGGGATCAAACTAAATTTTGAGGGTTTCAAGGTACATATAGTGCAAATATACAATATCGAAAGGCACATTGCTATAGTCAATGACAGAATGGTAGAATCTGATTTGAAGTGGAGTAAATATAAGCCCTTACTAGCCGTATGCTAAAAATTGTTGACCACTAAGATGGGTAAATCTTATGTCTACATACAAGAGAGCATTTGCATGAGTGTGTGTGAGTGCACATATATGTGAGCGCATGGTTGCCTGCATGTCAGTGCTGTTATCAATTGTCTTGCTGAGCTCCTGGTGATCACTTTAAGCAGTCTACAAATCGCCCTTTCCAAAATACCTGCACTGTATTTGTTTAGCAGTAAACAGATAATGTATACTAAGCATGTAGCAGTAACCAATTTAATCTGCATTTGTTGCTTACTTATCTCTGTTTAATCCTTTTGACCTCTTTCAGCCTTGTTAAGCATTGACTCTGTTACTTGGCCCAAATCTTTGTCTTGCTTAAAAGCTGTAATTTGCCATTCAAAGAGAGGGAAACTTCATTCTTCTTTAGTTGCTCATGGGCTTTTGCCTGTCATGCATAGTTAGTGTTGTTGCAACGCCGTGATGCTACACAGCCATGCGGTAAAGGCCAACCAACAACTGCCATTAAGTTTCATCAGTTCTCCAGGTGCAAAGACTGACTGCATGTCTGTGTTTTTTGCTTTTTATTGGGGATGGCGGGGGAGTAGATTTTTTCCCCCTCTTTAACCCTCCGATCTTTAAAAAAAAACCACTTACATTCTCTGCTTTTGTGAATCCTAACACTTTAAAGCATTTCTCTGCTCTGTACTTCATGGTCTCCTTGTCTTCTGCTGACATGGGAATACGGTCACTGCCATAACAATAACCTGTGAAAAACACAAAGCTTTAAATAAGGATCCTATCTGCAAATAAGATAACATAACCATCATATTAACTGTGGGAAGTATAAGTCAATTTGTGTTTAATAATACTAACCATGACCCAAAGTGCTTTATTTCTCAAAAACCAAACCTAATTGCACCATTTTGAAACAATTATTGAAACTATTAAAAATCTCAAATAAATTACTTCCCAATTTGCACAATATGTCACAATTTTACTTGCTCGGCCACAAAATTTATACCTAATAGGCAATTAAGCGGCCAGTACTATCAAGCCCTGCCACCTGTCCTCAGTTAATTGTTGCACTTAAACTGTACACATTCATGTGCACTACTTAGTCTGGATCCCCAAAATACCACAATCCACTTGCTTTCAACACCACTGTGGGGACACCAGACTTCACTCACCTTCAACAACATCTTCACGATCCACTTCTGTTTCTTCTTCATCATTGATGTGATAAGTTCGGCTAGTCTCAACTGGCTTGTCAGGATCCCTGGCATACACCTTCTTCCAACTTTGTTTGAGCTTATAATCCTTGATCTAAATCATAGCAACAGTAGGTGTCAAAACTCAGACTGTCATCAGAAAGCATTTAGATTCCATCTTGATAGTAGAGTGATCTTAAACCAGATACAGACCTTTGACCTAAATAATCAAAATTATAACAAAGTTTCTAAATAATGTAGGGGCAGTTCATGATATCTAATTTCCCATTAAATGTTTCAAGTCATTTAGATGCACTCAACATGTTTACTAACCTCTGTTCTAATGTAGCAATTACATATACTAATCCTCACATAAAAGGGGTAACAAACTCCCCAATAAGCAGCCACTCAAACTTTACAAAATCTGTTAAGATAAATCTCAACTTCTAGGTTAAAACACACACACACACACACCTATTTCATGAAACAAATATGCCTATACTTGAGCTAAGTAAATATGTTGATTTAAATTACTTTTGTTTGGAAAAAAACATCCAGCGGAACCTCCCTTTTAAGATTTGGCAAAATCTGCCCGAATCAGGTCTGAACTGGCAGGATTCTTACTAGGGCGAACTCATGATCTGGCCCATTTATATTCATAAACTGTGACAACAAATGCATAGCACTTCAGCCTTCCTGTTCATATGAAATATGTTTGTAACTTAGCACTAGCAGCAAAAGTTGATTTACGTATAAGAAATGCAGATGCGAGAATTGTTACTTTGTCATTTTTATCATCATGGGTTTCAAAAGTGTGTCACTTAGAAGTTCCTATCCACAGAAGAGAGATATCCCGAAGAAATTGTATAAAAGACTGTACTGTTGGCAAATAGCACTAGAATAGGGTCCGGTCATGGAAAGACACAAGCTTCAAAAATATTGATCATACAACCTAAAAGAATGAGCCCAGAACAAGTCAAAAGGCATGAAAAGAGTACTACCTAAAAAGCTTTAATTAAAACTCATTCCCATCTTTGTGGAGATATGTGCTCCAATAGGAAGCTGCTACGGTTGCCGGCACATTGGAGAGGGGGTCTCCAATGACTTTAAACAAATTTGTAAAAAAGGGGTTCGCAGACAAGGGATGCCACTGGTGTTTTCCAATAGCGGAATCATTTTTCTAAAGAGTTCCTTCCTTAGATCACACAATAGATGTGCTCTAAACTGTGCTCACGAAACCAAGCAATATTAAGTAGCTAGAAAGACAATCGTGCTCATCATTTTGCTACATTCACTTGGATACCTTTTCCAACAAAGTGTTTTACATAGACACTGGATTTCAGGTAGAAAACATTTTATTCTTTTAAAAGTTTTCTTTCAGCTTGCATTGGAATCATGTTTTTATAGCTCACAGGCTTTTTCTACATTTTTTATAGAGATCACAGGGGAAGTCATGGCAGAAAAACAGTGCATACAGTGACTACATCTAGAACCAAACAGTAAGTACTATTTAACATTTTTCAGTAAAATTCTATAAGTATTTTGATATTCTTTTGAAATATGTAAACACAAATTTCTTGCTCAAAATTTGTGTTTCTTTAGCAATACTTATGCTCTGGACAGCGCTGTTTTAGATGCCAGCTAAAAGTTAGGAGTTTTACTATTGAACACATCTGCTGCTTCTGTTTGGTGTAGATATTTGAGTATGGCAAACATAGACAATGTTACTCAGTAATATGCAGAAGAGAAAATCTTTTGAACCATCTGCAAAATGTTCAGCCTCAGCCTCAAGTTAGACAGGGTCATAATCCAGATAACAAAAAAGATTCCACTGTGTGTCCAACTAGCACCTCTTCCAAGACGTTCAGTCAGCATGGTACAGGTATTACTAAGCCTTTTTCTTTGAAGACTATGCACCCCATGTCTTTATTGTGTAACTGACATAGCAAAGTGATACTGCTATTACCTTAATGTAACCATTTATGGGGATCTTGAGGTCAGGACCAATCTCCAACTGGCATTTCCAGGCTGTTGGTCGCACCTGCCGTGACTGAAAGTAGCTCAGCGCTGGAAGCGCCTCTCTGCAGACACCAAATCAAATATGCAAATCTTTTAGTTCTGTCCCGCAAGTACTATCTTTCCTTGTATTCTACAAACACATATAGACTAACACCAATTTCAATCACTGTTTTTCCACTGGCTTATCTCTTGGCACATTATGTAGTAAACAGTAAACGCAGTAGAGAATTCAGTAAAGGCACCAGTATAATTCACTAAAATAATGGTTTATGAGCAGGACTTCTAATTTTATCTGAGGACCAAAAGAAACTCTGAAGGCATATGCATAACCAAGTTTTAAGACAAGCTCATCTTGGTTAAGATACATATTCTGGCAATGTGGCTGGTGTGCCTTCCAAGCAGACAGGTAAGTGAATGAGTGAGTTTTGGGGTTTAATGGCGTGCCAGCAACGAGGGCTATATCTTGGAGAAACAAAAATATAGAAAATGCAGGTAAAAGGAAAAAAGGAGGGAGAGAAAGAGAGAGAGGACAGAGAAAGGCCACAAGGTAAAACCAAAAGGAGAAAAGTCACAAAAACAAGCTTAAATACGAAAATAAAAGCTGATTACACTTAAAAAGTCGAGTATCACAGAACAAGGAACGGAACAGAAGAGGGCAGGGAAGGAAGGGGCATAAAAATGGCGCAGATGGACATGGTGAAAACGAGTACAGGAGAATAAAATGTGTCTAACGGTGAGGGTTGTGTCACAGAAATCACAGGTTGGGGGGAGGTTCAGAACAGAGCAGGAAGGAGTGAGTGAGGTGGGTACGACCCAAATGAAGGCACATCAGGACATCATCTCGCCGCACAATAAACAGGGTCAGAGAAAGAAGGAAGAATGGAATGGAATGGAGTTTGTTGGAAGACAAAGTGTCGCAGTAAGCTTGCCAAACTGAGTGGACATAGAAAGAAATAAGAGGGTGAAGGTCAACAGATGGCACAGAAGAGAGGCCCCAAAAAGCCTGCTTGGCAACCCAGTCAACAAGTTTCCCGGAATGCCAGCATGGCCTGGGACCCAGACAAGGACAATGTCAACGTTCTGAGAGTGAAGGAGAGAGAGGTGAGAATGAATCTGAGGCAGGAGAGGATGATTAAGAGGTGAGACGCAAGCCAATGTAGGGCAGAAAGAGAGCCAGACAGGATCAGAAAGTTTTTCTCAGCAGAGTGGTGAACATGAGATAGGGCCAGAAGGATGGCAGAAAGTTCAGCAGAGAAGACAGGACTGTGATCAGCGAGGTAGCCCATGAGTGTGTGAGAGGAGGAGCAAGAGGGGAGGGCCACAGCTGGAACTCAACCATCGGAGGGAAGTTCAGAGCTGTCTGTGAAGATGCGGCAGAAGCAAGGATAGTCTGAGAGGAGTTCATGGAAGTGGTGAAGATAAAGGAAATCAGAGGTGGAAGACTTGGAGAAGGCAGCAAGGTCAAGATGAAGGTCAAGAGGCAGCAGGGTCCAGAGAGGATCTGGAAGAGAGGGGAGGGGAGCAACTTGGTCAAGAGGGAGAGTAGAGGCAGACAGGTGAGAAAGAAGGCAGAGAGAAAGAGGTTTGGGCTCTTTGGGACGAAGATTTACAAAGGAGCACGCTCAGGCCGAACGACGGTAGAGTAAGCAGGGTTATCCCAACGCGTCTTTAGCCTGGTGACATACCAGAGCATGAGACTGAAGCAGCGCAGAGAAAGAGGGGGCTTGCCAGCCTCAGCATATAAGCAGTCCACCGGGGTGGTGTGAAAAGATGATTAGCAATGTCGCGCTGGTCTGTGAGGGTCGCATCGCCATCGCGGAGGTGGCCAAGGGAACTGGAGGAACGTTTCCCAGAGAGGTGACGAATTGTTGCCCAGACCTTGGAAGAAGGGGTGTGGACAGAGAGAGAGGAGACGAAACTCTGCCAAGCCTGCCTGCACTGCTGTTTGAAAACAAACCAAGCACGAGCCCGGAGGCATTTAAAAGAAATGACATTATCAGCAGTGGGACATCGGACGTTGTGCCCTCTTCTGTTCCCCCTGCACTGCCCGACATTCCTCCGTGAACCAAGGTACGCGATGGCCGCGGCGACCCTTGCCAACCGTAGGAACGACACGTCTTGCAATTTCAAGTAAAACTTGGGTAAAAAGGTGGACAGGGTGATCTCCGGAAACCTGGCAATCGAGGTTAAAATCAGACTGTAAAGTCAGCCGGGAGAGACAAAGAGAGTGAAATAGTGACCAATCAGCCTTGGAAAGATTCCAGCGACCCGCTGGCCCGGGTTCTGCAGAAAGGTCGGCTGACAGAGTGATGGGGAAGTGGTCACTGCCGCACAAGTCCCCGGTGACGCGCCAAGAATAGTCAAGAGAAAGAGAGGGAGAACATACAGAAAGATCAATGGCGGAACTGTACCCACTATGAGGCTGACAGTAAGTGGGACTGCTGTCACTGAAAATGCAGAGATCCCTCTCAGCAAAAAATGAAGCTAAAAGCTCCCCCCGGGTATCGCTGGAAACACCAATCCACAGGGGATGATGTCCATTGAAATCACCCAAAAGAAGAACAGGAGGGGGGAGTTGGTCTAGCAAATCATCCAACTTGTGACGGGAAACCCGAGCAGATGGAGGAAGGTAGAGACAGCAAATAGAGATGGTTTTATGCAACGTGACTCTAGCAGCCACTGCCTGCAAAGAAAAAGTGAGAGAAATGGGGCTGTAAAGAAGGCTAGGATGGAGGAGGAGAGCGACACCACCAGAGCCAGTGTCACCAGAAGAAGCAGGACGAAGAAAATGGAAAGGACCAAACGAAAAGGAAGCAGAGCCCCGCAGGGCAAGAACGGCAGGGCTGAGAGAAGATATAAGACAACGGAGGTCCTCATAGTTAGCTCGGATACCCTGACAGTTCTATTGGATGATGGAGGACATGTTAGCGAGTTAGGCTAGACCGGCGATGAGAGTTGACAGGACAGGACGGAGTGGAGGAGGGGGCAGTATCCCATAGCTCCATGTCCTCCAAAAGATCACGTCGCGCCTGCCCCTTAGGAGGCCGGGACGTGTCTTTCGGACCCTGAGAAGGCCGACGTGGGGGAGAAAGGGAGGAGGGGTGGGAAGCCCTAGGCTCCATCCCAAGAGTTGTCGGCAAGAGTTGAAAAGCGGTTGTGTGAGGACGAGGCAGACAGAGAAGCAGAGGGACGGGCAGCGGGGTGCAAACAGAGGCAGACTTCTTAGTAGATGGTGGTGCACGTGAAGGTGTAGGAGGTGTGTCAGCAGAAGAGGTGTGTGAAGAAGTAGAGCGGGGGGTGGTCGAAGAGATAGTAGTGGATGTACCCTGAGAAGTGGTGCGTGGCATGGACTGTGACGGGGGTCGAGAGCTAGAACCGGCGGAAGGAGGGGGCATAGAAACGGAAGACAAGGGGCGAGGGGAGTCCCCGACAACCCAGGTGACGTCAGTCTGACAGGAAGAAGAAGTTGTAGGTCGTCGAGATAGGACGGAGGAGTAGGAGACAGAAGAGGTGGGGGAGGAAGAGCCAAGCACCTGCTTGCGGGCCTCGGCGAAGGACAATTTGCCCTCCACACGGACCTGCTGGATGGCAGACTCCTCCTTCCACCGAGGAGAGTCGCGAGAAGTAGCTGGATGGTCACCGTGACAGTTTAAGCAAGAACAGGGGTTGGAACAGTCAGAAAAGGAGTTGTCAGCGGCTCCGCAACGAGAACAGAGAGGAACAGATTTGCAGGTTTTCGTGCCATGGCCAAAGCGATGGCACTGAAAACAACGGAAAGGATTAGGAACATATAGAGAGACAGGTACCTTTAGATAACTGATGGACAGAGTAGAGGGAAGTTTTGGGAAACAGAAGGTAATGAAGTAGGTATTGGTGGGAACGACCGCCCCATTACTCTTGCGAGTAACGCGGCGAACGTTTGTCACCCCCTGGGACTGAAGCTCAGCCTTGATGTCGAGTTCCGACATATCGGCCAAGTCAGCACAGCGAATCACGCCGACAGAAGAATTCAGCATACTGTGCGCAGAGACCCGGATAGGTCGGTCGACGAAGAGTTTGGAATCCCATTGGCAAAGGGCATCCAACGCCTTCTGGGTTCCACACTCGACAAGAAAAGAAGTGTCAAGGAACCGCTTGACAGACACAAAGGCAGAAGAAATTGAGTTGAACCCCTTCTGGACAGCAAAAGGGGTCAGCTTCGTGACGGGTTTGTCGGGGTCAGCACCCTCAACAACAAGAAAACGGGGCCATGAAGGTTGCAAAGAACGAGAAGAAACAGTCTGTCCGACCTCATCCTCACTGTCCAAATTTACGCAAGGTGGGAGGTGCCGCTTGCGCGGCGGAATTTTGGAAGGCATGCTGGAAAAAAAATTAGATTCATCTCTTTTGCTCCCCACCCACCACGGAGCCCAACAAGGGGATGCGACCGAGTGGTACCACGAGGGGTATGTCCAGCAGGGCCGCACCAGGGCTACAGAAGAGATATACTCCGGCCTGGAAAACCTAAACCAGAGTGACCCAGACCGCAGCCTTCTAGTAAAGCTAGGGCAATGCGCGACCATCCGATTGATTGGTGTGGGCCACACCAACCTCTCGTCTAGGAGAAGTCTGGGCCAAAGGGGCGTGTTGGTGTGATGAGCGGCACCCATCAGGGACCTCAACCCCCAGGATCCCATTCTCCCCCGACACGGGTTGCCCTGCACGGCAAACGCAGGGGGTCTAAAGAAGACCGCAGAGAAAGAAGAACCGTGGAGAGAGGATGTATGTGAGAAAGAAGAAAGAACAGGCAGAAAGACAGCAAAGAAAAACTGCAGAAAGCAGGGAGAGATTGGGGTGGAAAAGAGGACAGGGAAAGGACCAGAGAGGCAGAAAAAAAAGCCAAAGAGAAAGGGGTGGGCCAGCTTAGCCACCCAGCCAGAGAAAGGCTTGGTGCTCACCCCCAGCACGTGAAGCCGGGCCCGCGGGGGCGGTAGGTGGGATGGGCGAAGCAAGGAACGGTATAAACGTAAAAGAGTGGTTCAATCCGCGCCTGACTGGGTGTGCCCAACAACACGTAAAACATCCAGCTGACGCTCGAGGCAGGGAAGATACCGGCCAAGGACACACAAGGCAAAGTCATCAACATATAAAGAGACGTCAGCTGAAGGAAAAACCGATTTCAAAATGCCACCGATCTTAATACAAAAAAGTGTGGGGGACAGAATCCTGCCTGGGGGAACACAAATGTCCTGAGGATAAAAGTCGGACAAAATAGTACCACCCGAACAAGAAACTGGCAATGCGCTAAAAAAAATGCTGAATATAAATGGGCAAATGACCATGAAAACCAAGGTTGTGAAGTTCCACCAGGATGCCATGCTCATAGGTCATGTTGAAGGCCTTCTCTATATCAAAGAAGACCCCCAGCACGTGTTCCTTTCGGACAAAGGCATCCTGGATAAATGCTTCAAAGCAAACAAGGTGGTCAGCGGTGCTCCGGCCCTGCCGACAACCACACTGCAGTGAGGAGAGCAAACCCTCGGACCCAAAAGTCCAGACCAGACAAGCATTGACCATAGGCTCTAGAGTTTTACAGAGAAAGCTGGTGAGAGAGATGGGATGATAGTTGTTGGGATCAGAGGGACCACTGGAAGGGACAGTGGAACTCGCAACATCAAGTAAAACTTGGGTAAAAAGGTGGACAGGACGATCCCCGCCCACTGGGGAATTGAGATTAAAAGCTCAGGGTAAAGTCAGCTGGGAGAGACAAAGAGAACAAAACAGTGACCAGTCGGCCTTGGAAAGATTCCAGCGACCTGCTGGCCCAGTGTCTGCAAAAAGGTTGGCCGATAGAGTGATGGAAAAGTGTTCACTGCCACACAAGGTCTCTGTGACACAACAAGAAAAATCAAGAGAAAGAGAGGGAGAACAGACCAAAAGATCAATGGTGGAAGTATACCCACTATGAGGCTGACAGAAAGTGGGACTGCCATCACTGAAAACACAGAGATCCCTCTCAGTAAAAAAAATGACGCTAAAAGCTCTCCCTGGGCATCGCCGGAAACACTACCCCACATGGGGTAGTGTCCATTGAAATCACCAAAAGAAGAACAGGAGGGGGGAGTTGGTCTAGCAAATCATCCAACTCTTGACGGGCAAGCCGAGCTGACGGAGGATGGTAGAGACTGCAAATAGAGAGGGTTTTATACAGCGTGACTCTAGCAGCCACAGCCTGCAGAGAAAAGGTGAGAGGAATGGGGCTGTAAAGAAGGCAAAGATGAAGAAGGAGAGCGACACCATCAGAGGAGGTGTCAGCAGGACAGGCATGACTAGGAACATGAAACGGGCCACACAAAAAGGAAGCGGACCCCTGTAGGAGGGCTACAGAAGAGATATACTCTGGCCTAGATAAAACTAAACCAGATTGACCCAGGCCGCAGCCTTCTAGCAAAGCTAGGGCACTGCACAACCAGTCGATTGATTGGTGTGGGCCACACCAACCTCCCGTCTAGGAGAAGTCTGGGGCAAAGGGGCGTGTTGGTATGATGAGCAGCACCCATCAGGGACCTCAACCTCCAGGATCCCATTCTCCCCCGACATGGGTCCCCCTGGTCTAAAGAAGACCACAGAGAAAGAAGAACCGTGGAGAGAAGATGCATTTGAGAGCAAGAAGAAAGAACAGGCCAGGGTAGGCAGAAAGACAGCACAGGAAAAACTGCAGAACACAAGGAGAGGTTGGGGCAGAAAAGAAAGGGAAAGGACCTGAGAGGCAGAAAAAGGAAACCAGAAGAGAAAGGGATAGGCCATCTCAGCCACCCAGCCAGAGAGAGGCTGGGTGCTCACCCCCGGAACATGAAGCCGGGCCCGCAGGGGCAAGCAGACAGGTAAACAAACACATGTGCTGATATCTGCTGTAACATTCAAGAGTACAAAGATGTAAAGAATGTTGGTGTTAACGCTGTGATTTAACGTCTGTGATTTTCTACTGTATTGTAAACAATTCTAAATAAACTAGTAATCCCAACTTGCTAACATGTACCAAACTCAAGGGGGTATAAACCATCCTTTTTAGTACAATGTAGGTTAACCGTTCATTTCTGAAAAATCCTGTATACAACACTAAAGTGCAGGAAGGGAAGGAATGAATTTGAATCTTTCTGCAGTTACTGTCCACTAGTCAAACATGAAGAGTTACGCTAGCAAGTGTGAATGGCAGATTTGTGACTGACCATTGATCAAAGTGATATTTCTACTCAAAACATTAGCAGACTATCCCAAAATATAAAATCTGGCAATAAAAAAGTGTATGAATATATATTTAGTTGATATGAATCCACTAAGTGCTAGAACTAGTGGATGCCAATGACAAATGCTGCATGAAAGCTTGTATCAACTACAGCAGAACCCACTTATCACGAAATGCTGGGCATGGGAGAAATGACCTCATGTTAACCGCATCTCGTGCAGAGAGAATAATGGCCGATTGACACGCTTCCAAGTTGCAATGGGACCTTAAAAAGCATTTCACAGTACCAATTTGGCAAACTGTAAATCAGCCAAAGTTCAAATTAATCAAACTCACTGTTGTCTTTGGCCATCCATCTCTGAAAATATTAGAAGACCTTACTAGAAGATAGTTCTTTCTACATACGTTCCTTACCAAACCTAGTAAAATTAAAATTCAAATGAGCTCATGGGAGAAGGACCAATCATACGAGAGCCAATATGAGAGAAACATTTATGTGATTATTTAATGTGCTTAGGTTTAAAACCAATTTCCCCTTCTTCATAGTTTTGGTTCCAGGAGAAGGGGGTGGGGAGGAAAAATAAAACCACGAGGAATGCACAGTGTTCAGCATTTCAATAACATCCTTGTCCACCAGCTGGGCCACTTCCATCTGAAAGGCTTCACACCTAAAACATCATCTGGAGGCTCAATCCACTGTGGTGTGCATTCAAGTGGCATGGGTTAAACTTTTCCAGAATGAGAATTCTGAACTTCATGTCAGCAATTTCACATGATCCTACACTTCTGCGCTGGTCATCAATGGTTATTAATACTATCAATAAAGAATAATACAGACTCAACTTTTAAGAATTCAGAAATTGCAAAAGGGCACAATTGTGAGATTCGGAGATCCATGTATTCAGCAGAGTAAAAAAAAAAATCTGCTATCGGCAGAAGGAATCCCACCCCTGGTGGCGAACGAGGTAAAAAACACTAGGGGAGGGCTGTTCTTACCACCAGGGTCACCCAAAGGACAGCATTGCCAAGGGTTCCCCTTAAGAGGCAACAAAGGTAAAAGGAAGGACCACAGGGGCATGGGTGAGATGGATATGCATATCAGTAAGTGAGTAGTATTCAAAATTCAAGATTGTGGCATCTGGTAATGGAGAAGAAGGCGATTTACTTACCCAAAGGAGTAATTTTCTCCTTTGACTTGCTCTAAAATGTACTTTGCCATGGCCTCTCCTGCTCGTTGCTGAGGGGTTTTTTCTTTCTGGTGCCCTGTTCTTCCATCCTCATGCCCATCCTCTTCATCCAGATCTGGTCCGCTGTTCAAGACATAGGAGTTAGACTATAATATACAGTAATAAGTCTGCTCCCCTGGTGATAAGTCTGCTCCCCTGCTAATAAGTATGAAGATTATTCTTTAAAGCTCATGCAGTGTTACAATGTAAATGTTAGACTTTGCTGTACACTAACACTAACAAATGTGGTCCACTATCCAAGACATAAGTATTAGATCCGATTTGTAGATAGTAGCATCTGTTACTTAAGGAGCAAAAGAAATACTTGGGTATTGGAAATCTGAAACTGCACTAAATTTACACTAAAACTTTCATCCTTATCTACCTTAATAATAAAGTAAAAATTAATAAAACTAAGAATCAATTTCCCTTGTAAAGCCATACTGGGCTTGGGTGGTTGTACATATACATGCATTTCTGTACAAATTTATGTAACACGTTCACTAACAAATACATAAGGACAGATTGGACTGATCTGAAGTCCATTAGAAATATGATTTTCACAACTTGAAATGAAGGCACAAGAACATTAAGAAATGTAAGTTGTATTACACACATGATGTTTACTTCTGTGTTAGAATTACGGATGGCTTTAATGATTATGTCCAACTGATCATCACCAAATGGTCCAGCAAGGTCACTCAGCAGTATAAGTCGTTTACAAACAAATCCATGTTTGCCTCTGTCCAAACAAAAAAAAAAAAAGAGCAGATACACTGCATTAACATCTCTCAACACAAATCCAGTGACAGCCTATGCAATGCAATCACGCTTGTCAGGTCTTGAAAACAATCTAGAAAGGCGGTTAATCTGTGAACACGCTGCAGTTCCCAAAATAATTTCTTTCTATTCTGTGGAGACACTATGACAGATCTTTTCTAGCATCTTTCAGTGTCAATATTTCCCACTTAATAGCACCAGTGCACACAGGATGTTACACAGATTAATTCACAAGTGTCATTTTTGCCAAGTGTGAGGAGGCTTTTATGCACAATTTCCAGGCAATTTCACATGCTAACAACTGCAGCACAGCAACTGAAACAAAGCACCAAAACTAGGTACACAGGCCTTTCCAGTAAAGATGAAACAAAAAGACATTGCTAATGAGCATGATAGGAAAAGGTGTCATACATTCTGAAGTAGGGTTTTACATTATAGACACGTACATTAAAAATCAACCCCTTCCAAACATCCAACTCACACAATCACTTGACATTCTAATACATCAAATATCCAGCCAGGACAGAGACAAGTTCACCATGCCTAATACCTTGATGTTTCTTTGCCCCTTGGTTTCAGACCTATCATAATCCTATGGGCAGTTTACGTACAATCAAAGGTATAGGCTGTTGTGGTATTACTCTGTCATGTGTCTAGGGGTATTGCGTTTATGTGTTTCCACTAGTCTGCTCGAGTAACTAGAGTTACAACAACATAAATATGTGTCAAGAAGGGGGAAACTAACAATTTTGTCAATTTCCAAATCAATGTACAATCTCAGCGGACACCAAAAATCATAACATAGTTGTTAACTCTACCACCTAGAGACAATATCATGGTGCAGCTCTCTGCCCAGCATCTACCCCCGTAGCTCCTATATTTAACCTGGGGTTTAGCCTTATATTCCATGGGTGGTGTGAATGAGAGGTCTTAAGCCTGCATTGTCAACTTCGCGTTAAGCCGAAAGTCTTTTTGCCAAGATGCCAAAAATCGCTGTGCATGTGGTCTCGACTTGGTTAGGTCTAAAATTCTGGTCTTAAGTTGAAGACTCCTCTCCTCTCCTCTCCTCTCCCCTGTCCAAAAAAACCAGACTTGACTCGTAACCAATCTTTAACTGCATGGCAGAGAGTGGCATGTTGTTGATGATGATGGCAAATCGACTAAGGAATTGACTGAATTGTTTACCATTTTCCGAGGAGATCACTTTGATGCGAAAGACTTTTTTGTGACCTCTAAAATACCTTTGCGATTCTGAATGATTCTGTTTTGCCAAACAGGACATTTTCTCCTGGAAGGATGAGATCTGTGATGACACTGACCGCCCCCTCCACCCCCCACCATGAAAATGTTCTATCTCTCTCTCCATATAGTCGTTGGTGGATCTTCGTTTTCATGCCACAGGAAGCTTCCAGATTGTGGTATCAGACATATTTTACATTGACAGAACAGCATTGAGTAGGATAATCAATAAAGTATCAAGTATCGATAAAGTCTTAAAGGTCAAGGAGTATGTCCGGTTACCAACACGAGAGGAAGCAATAAGAATGTTCTGTGGAATAGCACACTTCCCAAATGTGTTTAGGTACATCAACTGCATTTCGAAACATTGCTGTTTTCAGCACAGCATGCTCTGCTGTCAAGAATGCGCCTTCACTTTTTAATTAGATGAAACTGACTAAGGTATCAGAAATTCCTGTTGTAAGCACAAATGGCCCCTGGTGCGAACTTCAGCGAGTCTTGATAAAGTTTACCCGGGAGACCTTCTGCACACATCGACTGTCCCTCCAGTCAAGATCAGACTTGATGAATCCAACTTGTAAGTTAAAATCTGGCTTTTCAAAACCAAGTTCCAAGACCTCTCACACACACCACTACCTTCCCCTTACCCAACATCAGCCATAAGTATTCACACCTGTAGTCTCCAGTCACCCATGTCGCAACTGGACAACTTCTGATAACGTTAGCTGGGCAAGAAAGTGTAAATGAGACCTTTGAGATTGGTTGACTTGACCTTGCTGGTACATAACTGGCCCAAATACAGGCTTAAAATATAGCCATTTAGCAAAGAACAAGAACCAGGATTATTTGAAAATGAGTTATAACCAAGTCAGTGATATACATTATTAGTCCTACCAGTACGTATTGGCAGGTAGAGCTAAGCGCTGCCATCAACAGCGAAAATGAACTAAAATGACCTATTTTCAAATTGTGTTTGTAATGATCCCACTTTGAATATCTTTGTCACTTTAACATGAAAATAAAGTTTAATATCTCCTCTAACACTGTATTGCCTTCATTTTGGCTGCTGTTATATGCATAATGCCTGCTTATCGCATGAACACGCATACCGTTTATTGCTTAACTTGCCGCTGTACCAGTTATGCTGACCATTCTCCAATTAAACAATTTTGGATGTCCCTGTTTGAAAAGCTCTCGCTCGCACGACAAGTCATACAGTTAAATTTAGTATGAAACTGCAGGGCACATACCCAGCTTAAAGTATTTAAAAATATCAGACAATTAAATCAAAGTTCCCTATTAAATGTAATTAATAATAATTATAATTTGCACCTTGAGGATTTCATGTAATTGTCTTACGTTGTGTTTGTCTTGGATCCTAGTTGTCAGCAATCACTTAGTGAGAGGACTGATTACATTTAATAGGGATTCTCTGTATGCACAAGTTGTGTACCAAGGGTTAGCTGTGTGAAGACTAGCGTCGTTATAAAGAAAGGGATGGCCGATCTTTTTGAGGATCTGCCAAGTTCCTTTCTTTCGACCCTCTCTTTGCTACGTGTTTGGGTATGATAAGCTCCCTTGGTCGCATACATCTGCATATGGTTATGTTGAGCATTTCAAGTACTTCCTGTTGGAGTGATAATTTGATAATTTAAGCACTCGGTCCTCATTTGTTCTTTATGAGTTTTCTTGAGGTGATATGTGATCGGAATAAGTGTGCCTAGTGAACTACCTTACTTCCAGCAATAAACTTTACATATTTGTAAAGATCAGTTCTTGGACATCAAAATGCTTATAAACATCTTTTGAAAATATTAAACAATACTTATTATTTGGTGTCATAGGTTGTAACTATTGGCACGACATTAAAAACTTGTAACAAATTCCACATCACTAAATTTTCCAGGACCTGTAAATCATCATCATCATCATCAGCCCGTATTGCCATAGGCACAAAGGGAAGCAACGGAGTCCTTCCACTTCTACCGGCCGTGGGACAGAATGGCTATCGTTCCCGAGGTGTGATGATGGTTTTTCAATTCTTGTTTCACCGTTTGTCCCCAAGTGACCTCTGGCCGTCCTCTTCTCCTCTTTCCATCTGGTGTCCAGTGTAGTGCTGTTTTGATGACTGAACCGTCTTCTCTCCGTAACACGTCCAACCCATCGCCAGTATCTGTTCATGATTGTTGTGGCTATGTCTTCTTGCTTGCAACGGGACAGCAGGTCTTCATTGGAGATTTTGTTTGGCCACAATATCTTGAGTATTCTCCTAACGTTCTTGGTATGGAAAGTGGATAGCTTGGTGAGGATCTTGCTGTGTCATTCGCCAGCACTCTGCTCCATATAGGAGTATTGTACAGACCCTGGTATACTTTTCTCAGCAACAGGCACACGGTAGTAAGGTGTAGCAGCCTGAGGAGACCATGAAGAAAACACGACTGCACAGTTCCGAATTCAACGGGGAAAAGGGGTTTATGAGAGGGGATTATGCACATGGTCAGACTCTGCTGACAAGGCAGTACACATGCACACAGGTCTTACCAGGGATGGGTATTTATATCTTTTGTTCTGAGGTGCAGATAGGGTTCGCTAAATGGGAATTTAGCACTTTGAGTTGGGGTACAGTATAACAACATTGAACTATAGTTTAAAAACTAATCAAACAGTGCAGGTCATCCAATGATACAAAGGTTACTTTCTTTACGCTGTTAAGTAAGCCTATAGAATTATTTGTAATCCACAACTCATCTGTCGGCACGAAAACAAGATGGGAGATGACTGCCAATACATTTGGGTTGACCTGATGCTAAAGAGTTAATGAGTTTGTGTTTACTGGGGTGTGGGGGTGGTAGTTAAAACCATGCAGTATATCATTAAACACAGGCTTCATAATTTGTTTTAAATACATAGTTATAAAAGCAAGGTGTAATTGCTGAGTTTGCCAACCAGAAAAAGGATTTACAAGAGGTTTCTCACAGACTCAAACACCAAATGATTTGAGAAAAGGATATCTAAATTTTAACAGTTCCAAATCATGCATGGACTGCTGCATTTTGACAGGTTAAAGTCATTTCTGGTTGAGTAAGGTCATGTAACTCTAATGACAAATAATAACTTGTAAAGAATCCAGATGCATATACAAGTACATGCACTCAAACTATATAAATTTTATCAGCAAAAATCAACAGCTACAAAACTTTCATGCTAGTTTCTGAAAAATAAAAATGGAGTTCCTATTCATACCCTGTAGAAAGTAACAAAAACACATGAATGTAATCTTAAAATGCGTGATGTTTTTCAGTTACAATGAATCCTACAGAACTGATCTGATGAATTGTTTATTCCCATGATCACATCTAGCAGCAACTAAGTTAATTTTTTTAATTACTGTAAACAGATATATAAAAACAAGGTGAGATTACAGAAAGTTTCTGTGTCAGCACTATTAAAAAAAACTGCCAATATATGACAGATTACTTACTGTATTCCTTGCTCCAAATGGTCCAAAGCTACTATCAATGCATCAATAACTGAAAGCTGCTAAGGTAGTAGTCTGTCTTTTGATTGATTTTTAACTAATGCCAGTGTCAATCTCAAGGATGACCATAATTTCTGTGACTAGTCAAAGCCTTCCAGATACACCCCTTTTCACAAAACCATCAATTCAATAATGCCTATATCTTCAAAATATTACTCACAAGAGTTCCTTGTCCATCAAAAACTGTTGATAACAACAAACAGAAAAAAATCCAACTCTGCAAAATCAGATCGAAATGCACTGAGAAAAAGTAATGAAGTGGGTGTTATTACAGAATCACAGGAAGTACTATCACATATGATACATATCCAGAGTTGACTATTGTCTAAGATATTCTCTATTTGTTCCATAACCAAAAAAAAGGGGGTTACAAAAATCCTGGACAAATTTTAACTATTCTGGATGGTTAGGAATTAGAGTTTTTCCAGATTTCCGACTTTTTTATTTATTTATGGGATACAGAAAATCTAGAACAGTAGGTAATTCTACATATAAACACACCCACTTGTGGCAGCAGACATCCCCAGTGATGACAGGGGAAAGAGGCTTCAAACAGCTTCTCAAGAAAAGCACGCTTGTAGGCCACAAGTCTTTGAAATACAATTGCATAGGTCAAGAAATTGAAAACAGAAGGATACAATCTGCTGATACACTGCTCGGGTGGATATCACTCTGCACCATCTTCAGGAATTCAAAGTCAGCAATTCCTAGTGGTCGCTTGATGGTAATATTTTCATAGCACTCACCATCGGCTAAAGGATTGTCCGTCTCAGTTGTGCCAAACAGTATGAGCGCAATCTCATCTCTGGACTCAGAAAACATCTGTAAAAGTCAAAAGTCGCATACAAAATGAATAAAACTTAGCACTGGGTTGCATAAGCCTTTGTATCCGTTGTTCTGTCATAAAAGCAGTTGTAAGCCCCAGACAGCCTGTGTATTTTATAAGTTCTTTTACATCAGG
This sequence comes from Lanistes nyassanus, assembly GCA_004794575.1. Lineage (NCBI taxonomy): Eukaryota > Metazoa > Mollusca > Gastropoda > Architaenioglossa > Ampullariidae > Lanistes > Lanistes nyassanus. The sequence goes on along the minus strand of SMGT01001151.1, from coordinate 287,248 downwards.
AAAGTAGATATGAGAACCCATGTAACAGCCCAAGCCCTTGGCAACTGCACAAACATTTTACTTCACATTTAACGCATATGAAGCCTTGTGACATTCATTTCCATACACGAATGGATAACATGATATCTACTGCTGGTGCTGTTTACCACATATGCATGATACAGAGAAAAATGTTTTTGATCATAGGACAATTTTTCTACCATTTTTTCTGGTTGCCACTGGACTTATTGACAGGACCAACTCTACCTCCCGCATGTTTTTTTTTTTTGTTTTTGTTTTGTTTTTTGCCACAGCTGTTGGTTTCAGTGTCCAAAGGGAAAGATAGAAGAAGAAACACCCATCCCACAGGTGCCACCGAAATGTCATGGGGTTGAGCAGTTAAAGCGTGTTACATGTATAGATGTGACGATTGTTAAGTCATTGTTTCTCTCCAATACAAGACTTGACAAGTTCTCGATCAAATCATATTTTCGGTGCTCCAACAAGACGGTGAGTAGAGTCTTTCCACGTCTCTCTATGTGCCTACCTGTGTGCACTCTCCATCTCTAGACATGCTCTCCCCAGACTCACACCCATCATATACTAGATTACCCCTTCACTCACTGCCGACCACCTCAGTGGTCTAGTGGTTAACTCTTTGGCCCCTATACCGCCGGTTAACCGGCGGCGGCGTAAATGAGCCAAGAGGACGCGGTGTCGACAAACTTACGACGAATTCAAAACTTTGCAGCGACGCATTTAACGGTGTAAGGGAGGTAAACCTTATATTATTGTGAAGCTCTATCGTCGGTTGTTTCCCCTGCACTGTCTAAATGAGTTTCGGAAACAGTTTCGGCTTGCCAAACGAGGTTTAGTGTAGTGACCCTTCAGGTCTACTTCCGTCGTTCACACTGGATCTACGGGTTTAATTTGTTGTGTGTTGTTTTGTGTGCAAAAAGTGACTGTATTTGGGACCAAATAGTAAGTAGTATTTAATATTTTCAACTAAAAAGTATTGTTTCCATTGTGTTGCCGAAGAATAGATCTTTCTAAATATATAAAATATATTGCTGTGAGTGTGGTAGTTTTTAAGCGGTAATTTTTTTTAAACGTTAAATCTATGCGGCCTCTATGCGGCCTCTGGGGTTGCTAGCCCTGCGGGTCCCTACGGGGCCAAAGAGTTAACTCATCGAGTGTTAGTTGCGCACATTTCAGCAACGGTTGTGTCCAAGTTGCAGGGCACAGGCTTACATTTACACAACCACTTTCGGGAATTCTCGGTTCTGCCAATACATTTCGTAATAGGAGGAAACTGTGGTCAATTTGTAGCTCAAGCATTCCTCTTTATGAGGGTTGTTTCCCTTTGAGCATGAATTCAGGTTTGTTTGGAAAAAAACATACAGGTTTTTGCATGTGCCCTCAGCTGACCAAAATGGCATATGTGACAGCACATAAGGCAGGTTTTGTGCACAGTGGATTTCAAAAACCTCATAGCTGCTGGATTTTAACTAACTTTGAGAAGATGGCAAAGATTAAGGTAATAAAGATTCTATTCAGCATTTGTTTACATTTAAAAATCAGTTTGTCTTTAGCGCTTACGGTTATTTCTTGGGATTTTTACACATCCGTCCTAAAATATACGCCACAATCAATGCCCAGAGACAATTCAAGATGGTGAGCATCAAATGTGTTAAAGCATTCACTTCCAAGATGGGAGGTTGGTGGTTTACACCCTGGCCGAGTCATACCTCAGACTAAAAAATTGTAATCTACCTGCTGCCCTGCCAGACGCCTGGCACATGCTTCCAGTGATTAAGGCAAGACAGTACTCCAAAATTTAGAACAAAAGTTTGCAAAGATATCAATTCTGTTTTGATGTTGCTAGTAAGGTCCCATGTCAAAACTCTCAAAACTACATGAATGAAGTTTTCAATGGTTATGCAATCAGTTCCCATAGAAACAATCCAAGATGACGCTCCTTCAAAATTGTAAAAGCTTATAACTTTATTTTAACTGGCAATAATCTTCTTCTGTGCATCATAAAGTTAGTCTTATTTTTTAAATGCAAATATTTTTTTAAAACTGCTCAATTGTTTGAGCAAGCAAATATAAAAATGCTTAACCATGCCAGATTTGAGAGATGTATTTTTTGCCATTTTGAAGTTATAACAAGAAATTGAGAAAACGAGCTTAAAACAGTTCAAACTGTATTCTCTTGGATTATTCTATCAGTTTTACAAGATTATCCAGGTGAAATATGTCTCCCCAATGTTCTCTTGCATGTGATAATAGAAGCAGTTATTTACCTTTCATTCCCAGCTTTCTTTGGAGAAATTAACGTAATTCCTATTTGTCTAACAGATAGAGCCAAATGTGCGTGTTTGTGTTATACAAATCCACACGCCTGAACCGATCCACACCAAATTTGGAACACGGGTTCCTTTTCACCCACAGATGGTCATAGGCCATATTTTCAGCCTGTGCCGAGGCCTAAACAAAAATGAAATAATAAATATGATGATGCCTCAAGTCAGATTCACAGCAATCAGCATGCAAGGGAGATCACCAGACAGTTTTTTGCTATTTTGTATAAAGAGTACCAAATTCAGTGCACGAGTCGCTTTTCACTCGCAGGTCATATTTCAACCCTATACCTAGGGTTTCAAGTACTTCTTGTTGTATTGATAAATTAAGCGTTTGTTTGTTATAATTTGCACTGCGAGGATTTCATGTAATTGTCCTATGTTGTGTTTGTCTTGGATCCTAGTTGTCAGCACTAGCGTAGTGAGTGGGCCGATTACATTAGGGATCCTCTGTATGCACACGTTGTGTACCGAGGGTTAGCTGTGTGAAGATTAGCGTTGTTATAAAGAAAGGGATGGCAGCTTTTTTTAGGATCTGCATTGTCGCTTTCTTTCGACCCTCTCTTTGCTACGTGTTTGGGTATGGTAAGCTCCCTTGGCTGCGTCTGTATACGGTCACTCTGAGTGTTTCAAGTACTTCTTGAAAAGTGCACAAAATATGCACTGTTTACATGAAAGGGACACATACATCAAAGCTTTTGTTGCAACTATACATAGCAATAGGTTGTTCCCCATTACATTAAAGCCAGTAGCAAACTATTAATTTTTGTAAAACAATGTCAATTTTTCTGAGTGGCAGAATTTTTTTAAAAGGCGGAACAACTTGTGCTGGTGGTGGGCAAGCGTGGAACAGCAAGGATGTTTTAAGCCCTGTAAAACATACATTTCTTAATAACTATAGTGATAGTCAAACTAGTTTTTCTAAACTTACCTTCCGCTGCAGTATCATGGTTATGGCACCAATGGCTGTCTGGAGACTTGTTGCCTCCCCTGGCAAAGCCTGGTTCATAGATGATCCAACATCCAGAACAATGGCTATCGCTTCCTACAGAAGTAAACTGACATGGCAAATATGCTTCTTCTTGTCACATACTGCTTCCAGCACATACGCTGGGATCCTATGCCATGTCCGCTCACATTCACAGTACATACAGCTTATACTTCTTTTTATGGACCAGTGTAGAATGGTGGTTCAGAACTACAAGTGAATGTCGCTGCTACTCTTTCACAAGGTGGGGAAAAGGAAAGCTGGAAAGGCTGGGCAGTGACTAGAGCTATAGCAGGATGATAGGCAAGAGTGAAAGAGCTGGATGCATTTAGTTCTGCTGTGTGCTCTAAATTTCGTGGAAAAATAACTGATCAAAGATACGTTTCTTTACATCAGCAAACAGATAATAAAACATTGTTTGGCAGAAAAGGGTGAAACTTGTGGGTATAGAATAATGAAGTACAGAAACTTAAACTGTGGCGCATTTTGCTGACAAAAAACTACCCCCCCCCCAAAAAAAAAATCCCACCTACATATTACTTTGCCACTGTTATTTGCAAACAAGGAGTTTAACACAACTGCAGTGTGTGTTATGTGTGTGCTTGTGTTGGGTTGCATGGTGAGATCAAGCATGTTACATTATCACAATATCAGTATATACTCAAAACCAAAAGAAACGCAAACTGACAATGGGCAAGGAGAAGTCAAATTTTCATGCACTTGGGTACAATGATAGCAAAAAAAATTAGGTTGACATGGGGTCACATAGTTTGTCGAGTGTAGCCCTTGATAACAACACTCCTGAGGGAAACAAAAGTGTCCCTTCTGGCACATTAAAGTCTAACAGTGGTTTTCGCTCATGAACCATGAACAAAAACAGAAGGACTAAAACTTTCTTTGTGAACAGAGGGCACCACCCACTAGCAATAAAAGCCAAAGCTCATACCCTCCCAGACAGACCACCTGTCAACAGCAGAAGAATCCCAAGACTGAACAGTACAGATCAGGAAAGCGCCATCGGATGACTGCGTTGCAGGCTGGAAACCACCCAAATATCGTCCCAAAGGCACTGGGTGTGGCAGTTTCCACAATCTGTCATTTGTGGGTTCACTTTCAAGCCACTGGCTGCACTTGGAATGGAGTCAGAACCAGATGACTTCATGTCACGACTACACAACAGGACAGGCAGATCTACCGCGACCACCTGCACCAACCATTCCTCCCAGTTGCAGAGGTGGCTCGAGCCACTGTCAGGAGCCATGGAGCTGCCATCAGCCAGCAGATTACGCATCACCAGTTGTCTGAGCGAAGTTAGCCTCAAATGACTCGTGGGCCCTGCCGTTTTCCATGGACTCCATGATGGAGCTGCCACCAGCCAACAGACTACATGTCGCTGCTTGTCTGAAGGACAGCAGTACTGCTGGCATCCTGCACGGCGATCAACCCTGATTGCATGACATTGGCAGAAGAGAATTAAGTGGGCCCAGCAGCACCTAAAGTGGACATGGCGGTGATGGTGAGACATCTTCTTTTCCGATGAAAGCTTTTATGCATTAGCCATGCCGACTGAGTATGGAGGAGGTGGACCAAGAGGTACAGCAATAACATCCTGTAGCACAACCGTTGGGGAGGCCCCAGCATCATAACTTGCGGTGGAGCTGGCCTCAGCCGACTTATGGACCCATCATCTTCCAGAACATCGGCCCTGGACAAGGAAACGACGTGACAGCACAAGGCTATGTGGACCAGGTGCTGAGGCCCCATGTCATGCCATACTTCCAGCAGCATGGCAACCTCACCTTTCAGAATGACAATGCCCGCCCACACATGGCAAGGCTCACCATGGCCTTCCCGCAGCAGAACATTCAGGTGATGCCTTGGTCCTCCATGAGCCCAGACCTCAACCCAATCCAACACCTATGGGACCATCTGCAGAGAGAGCTGCATGCTGTCCAGCCGAAGCCACCAACAGCTGGCGATCTGGAGCAGGCCGTCAGGCAGATCTGCACAAACATGACTATGGTGGTGGTGAGCTGTCTAGTGTGCTCCATTCCCGCCAGGTGCCAGGCTCTTGCTGACGCCAATGGGAGACACACCGGCTACTGACTTTGGACTCTGAATTCGGATGTTTGTGACATTCTGAACATTTTCTCACTCTCAGCATGGCAGATGTGCACACATTGTGCAAAGACTTACTGTCCTGTACCCATTTTCTCTAAAATTGAAAGGAAAAAAAATTGAAATAAAATCAGGAAATCCCTCAGTTTGTATTTCCTTTGGTTTTCAGTATATTTAAATAAAGTCTTTGTACATCAACTTGATAAACTTTTTAAAAAATGCCTAGCCTACTGCAAAGTTTAGTACTGTCTACTAAATGTAAGGAAAAAAAGTGTTGTACAAAAAGTTACAAAAAACAATTTTGCATGGAACCTCAATTAATGACCGGGCTATCAATGACGTACTTATTTAACAATGGGCAGCTGCAATGAGAAAAGCCTTAACAATGCTTACTCTTATTAACAACACAATCAGCAAGCCTGGTGTGCACGTTTCTGCATGCTACAGGCTCACTGATTGCAGTTATTTCCACCTTACATTCCAAACACAATATGGTGGCCTTGTGGGAGGGGGCGAGGGGGGGAAATTGTTTCCCAGAACTCCTGATAACGCACAACAGGGAGTAATTTACGCACAAAAAATGATGCAGACATTTTAAAGCCGTTAATCACAGTGACACAGATTTTGTAACATTCGGCAAATTAACACCAGAAGCTGCTTGGGTAGACCCTGCTTTTTACAAAAAAACTCTTAGATTTCAGGCTAGGGGGTCATTTTGACTCTTGGTTTTAAAAAATTCCAAAAGCACTGTTTCTTATTATAAGTAACCTATAATAAAAATTCCAGAAGCACTGTTTCCTATAATAACTTATGGGATAATAACTTATCCTTTAATTGGCAACGCATTTGAATAATGATAGCAATCCTGGAATGGATTGCCATCATTAATCATGGTACCACTGTACATATGTGGACAAAATAAATATGTGATGTGCAGAAAATGTTACACATTTTGTAAACAAAAGCACGTGAACTGTATGAAAGTAATTGTGAAGCAAGCACATTTTAGCCGCAGACTTACTGACAGATGTAGGCATTGGCATGTACAAAGCAAGTCATTTATTTAAAATCCGGACATGTAACAACTTTTAAGAAGCATGCATAGCAGAAATAGGCTCAATGATATATCAAGAAGCAAAAATAAACAGGTAGCTGTTTTGTACAATAGTTTTCAACAAGTGAGACAGTTTGTTTCAATACTTGACTTTTGATAACAAAGCGTGTCTACCCAAAATGCAGGACTAAAAGATTCAAAAAAGTGTATTGGTAATGATCATAATCTTATGGTATATGATTCGAAACGGTTGTTAAATTATTTAAGTCTCAACTGAAAGCTTTCATTTTCAATGTAACTTGCATGCAAAAAAAAAATCTCCGCAAACATCATAAAATATTCTTTATTTTGTTGATATACGAGAGAGAGAGAGAGATTTAATAGTTTCCTTCTTTCTAAATATGACACCTGTATCTCATCTGATCTAGTATTTTTAAAATTCATTTATATAATGGCCTACATTTATTTAATTTTTTTTAAAACTGTTCATATTTATCTTGTGTGTGCATGTGTATGTGTGCGCGAATGTGAGAGAGAAATTGCACTGATACGATGAATCAGGCTATGCGCAGCGTACGAAGTGGAGGTGGTGGCAGCAATGGCAAACAACACTGTAAGAGACTTAAGAACGCCTTCTTCAGTGGTTAATAACAATATTAACTTTACATTATGCTAGCATAACCCTGTAAGCCTAGTAAGGTAGTACAAAATTAAACTGCAACATAAAACAACTAATAGTGTTTGAACAGTATTACCAATGACTGAGGGATTATTCAGATCTTTAACTTTAATCATATTCATACCGAATCAGTTTATACAGTCCATATGGTAGACACAGCGATCTTACAAAAGAAAACAATTTGGATATTTTAAAAAATTCTTTACAAAAAGCTTACAGTGAGAAAGGAAAAGAGCTGATAAATTTAAACAGCTGATTCTCTCTGCAGCTATGTTCCATATCTTTATGTAAAAGACATTACTCCTACAAGTGCAAATAGCAGAATTCATTATGGATAACCTATCCAAGTGAAATTTCTGAAGAAATGTGAGTGCCCTACCCCAAAAGATGAAATTTAGCAATGGAAAAATTTTCAAACTATATCTTTCATTGATCTGAAAATATTACAAGACAGAACTAAAGGATGGGAAGGAAGAACATTCATTACTGCATGACAGCTTGTTTCAGCTATTTCATGTTGCAACATTATAATCATTTATTTTGTGTCACTGGTTTTTATGTATTTAGTTTGGATAATTATATTCAAGGTGCTTTAGGTCTGCTTTTCAGGAGCAGCAAAGTGCAAACTAACTTTTTAGAATCACCCATGTGAGGACAGTCTTACACTGACTTACAAAACTGAAAATTAAAATGATATAAACAAGGTTTGTGTTGTTTATGGCTTTGCTCTTATAACATATTATTTTTTCAAATACAACTTGGTAAACACAGGCTGCTTTGTTGAAAAATATGATTAATCGTTAAGTTAAGCTAGGTTTAATACAAAATAAATCTGTCAAGAATCCCACAAAGGGTTATTTTGCCAAAATGCATTATGAGCAGAGAAGCTACAGCATGACTACGACAAGATGATCTTCATGTTAATGCAGTTTTTGAAACACAGAGTATGGGAAATGATCATTAAAGTCACACCCTGACTCCCAGTTGCATTGCATGGCAGCCAAACCGATGCACAGACTTCCTAAGGGTCTAAAAATGGCTACATGTTCATTATTACAGTCCTTTTCTATCATATTTAATCTTAAGTAATGATGCTCCAACACACAATAACTGACAATGTGACAGCCACATCATTAACAAATGAATGACTGTGCAAGTCTTTTCAGTATTACAACAGTTAAACTTTAGGGATGATGGTTTACACTTAAAGCCAGGCTTTAAGACACCAGCAGTTCAAACACTGATATATAAATAGATCTATTATATACATATATAATCCCTCATACAATGGAGGTGGTGGGGGGTGCATGTGCATGGGCCCACAACCATATACATGTAATTATGCATGTGTTTATGCATCCAGACAAATTAATCTATGTTTTGTAAATGTCGCAGTAGTGTTAATTCATATATGTGGTTCAAGTGAGCCAGAACTTTGACTAAGAACAACTTCAAAATGCTTCTACACAGTTTGCACCACTGTCACTATCTAATATCTTTAATACCCACGAAAAGCCAAGGAAATAAGAACTCACTTTAGAAAAAAGTGAGAAATAGTTTTTGATTTGTTACTAGAAAGTGTGACTGTTAAAGCAGATTACTGAGTGAATGTAAGCATCTGGACAATACCATAAACTTTTAAAACAAACTGAGATGCCATTCTACTTTCTAGGTATTTATTTAAAAACTTCAGACTGTACTCTCACTGCAAAATCTTTAGGTGATGGCTCATTTGTCATTAGTTTCTAATCCATAGGAATAATTCATAATTGTTTATATTATAGTCCAATCTCACCACCCACCCACCCCCCAAAAAACCACTGTGAATTGTCCTCCTAATGTCTCATCTGGTCGAAATATCCTTGTATTTATCTAACTCTTCCACTGTAAAAGCTGTAAGATCCAAAATATATTTTATTCATATAGCTATTGAAATTTTGAACAAGGTTTGTCATCTTTATCATCTGTATATATTATATCCACTATGCTTGGTATGTGAGCGAGAAAGTTTTCAGTGGGGTGTGCCCATTATGATGGGTTTTTACAAGTATTTTTATTCCTAACCTTTATCTGAACAGTTTATTCCTTTAAATTAATATATACTGTTGTCTTTGTATTGACAGGTAAGCAATGCGTTGTCCCAAACAAAAATATAGTACACACCCAAACTTTTCGCAGCTTTTTGCAATCTGAGTATAGTATGTGTTTAACATTTGTAAGAACAGCTTATGCCTGGCCCAACATGCAAAACTTGCACTGCACGTACTCGCACTACTGATAAAGGTCTAGGACTTGGAGCTTCAGCTTTTAAGCTTAACTATCACTAGTATGTTATGTAAACTATGTTATCACTTATCAGTGAGTATTTTATAGTAGCAATGAATGGTTCCGAAAAAATATTCAGCAAATCAAGAAATTTTCTTCCATAAACCGTAGTTCCACATTATCGGTATATCTGTTGTGTCTTTGTTTTTTAATATCCATACCTAAATTTAATAAAATAAAACAGGCCTTTAGGTCAAAAAGTGATTTTCCAACCAACCTTGTTTGCCGCCATTGTAAACTGTAAGCTGAAGGAATTACCCAATAACTCCCATTAGAGTAGTCTCCCCTTTGAGTGCGGAGAGGTTTGTCCAGCCTTTAGTAGAAACAGAAAGGTACTGTATGCGACATGTCCAGCCTGCGTCGAACATATTATGAACAAGGAGTGGTGGTAGGCGACGCAAATAAACATACCACGTACACATGGATCACGCTCATGTAACGAACAAACTTTTATTCCACGCACATACACTGTGACGAGACGGCCGGGCGTGATAGTAGTGGTAGATTTTTTTTTTAAAGCAGGTGCCGGTGTCGCAAGAAATTCGGTCCGCCAAGATCAAGATGGTCCTAGTGGAAAACATTGAGAAAGTCTCGTTTAGAGCAACCTTTTGGAAAAAGAACCAAGAGTCACTTAAATACACTTATAGAAGAAAATGCTTAGTATGGCCACGCACGTCAGGCATCAATAGTTATAGACTAGTGTTGGTTCTACTTGTAAAGACTTGCAAAAAATATTCATTGGTTGGTGTATTTGGTGTTAGCTTTGGTTTCCGCCTATCTCTCTATATCTCTCTTGCTCTCTCTTTCTCTCTCTCTCTCATTTGCAAATACACACGCACAAGCACACCCGTAAACACGGGCGTACGACACGACGTCGTTAAATATGCATACTCGACGAGATTTTTGCTTCGAAGAAACCCTGCTTGGCTGTACGGCCGCTATACACCAGTATAAAATACCGGTAGGGCAGTAAAATACCATTCTGGGTACCGGTAGCGAATTTTTCCCACGCGAGTTCCAGGCGCGCATGAGCATGAGCATTTCGGTTAGCCACAACAGATGATTATAGGTCTAGCCATGACCTCTACACAGCGTCACTTCTTACAGCGAAGAGTCAAATCCGTGGCGACCACTATTTTGTATCGGATGTAGTGATATATATTGCTTAATAAGGTACAGAGTGCCCTACTTTAACAGTGGTAATAATGGTTAGTCTGCTTATATTGCATAACTGAGTTGACCACAGACCAGTACATTTCAGAGATTTTGATCTGGACAAATCCTGTGTGATTATCAATGTCATTTATGACTGTCACATTTTATAATCTCTTCCTAAAGACTGATATCCATTTTCATAATGTTCTAACATTCGGATCGGTTTAAACAGTAATAAAGATTACTAGCATTTAAATTGGTACATATATAAAATAGTTAATACGATTGACAATACAAAACCTAAGCAAATAATAACTACATTTTTTTACAGGAGTCCTGTACAGAGACTGAGACAGTCATCACCAGGAGTTGGCAGTAATGGTGGAAATGACACCAGCCTCAGCTCTGACACAGACGAAGAGGACTTGGTTGTCAAGCCTCGGTCAGCTGAAGGACGGCAAAATTCAAGGTCCTTTTCGTCCTCCCAGACTGTGTTGGCAGCAAGACCTAACTCCCATGTACAGGCTTGCAGTACAATGGCCAGGCAATCATTCATTTTGCCTTTGCCTCCACCATCACCTTCCACAAGTTCCAGTCACATGACAGTCAGAAGCATTCTGCCTACACCCCAACCTCCACCTTCACCTCACGTCAGTCGCTGAGCACCACAGGAAGCAGGAATCAAGATGGTATGTGGAAGCTTATCTATTTTTTTAGTATTCTGATATGTTAAATCCAAATCAATCCAAATGAAATATTTTATTTTCATTTTATGCATAATTATTGTACTAATATCTTAAATGTATAAAGGATGGTTTGAAACCAAGGTTACCATTTTTAAGTGTCATGGCCATTTACCTCCACAATAAAATAATTTCACTGTCCACGGTAAATATTATTTTGTACTTTTATGTCCTGACTTTTTGATATATTTTTCAGTGACACATTTTGAACGACTGTTCAAACTGGAGGAAGAGCTGAAGGTGGAGGTCCAGGCTAACAGCAGGAAAATAGACCTGCTATTAATAGCCCAGGAGAGGGGAAACAACTGTAGTGCCAACGAAAAGGCAGCGTTGCCAGAGGGATTTGTTTTCCCTGTAGCTAGCATGGAGGATCTTGAGAGGCTAGAGGCTCTCCTGAGTAGGGAGGAGCATGTTCGGCAAGGAATGGTGAGTCTGTCTCTGCCCCTCCATATTCTTATATATTTAATAAATATTTGTGCACCGTTAATGCAACATGTCACGCTATATACAGTTTTTATTTTAAGTAGCACAGTTTCTTCCACATTCATAGTGTCATAATGACAAGAAAGCTAGCTCAGGATAGTGATCTGATTATGATTACCAAATCACTATAGGCAAATATTTGTAATAGACTGGTCAGTATAGTTTTAACATGTCGCTCACATGGAAGAAATCATTAACCTGCTGACATTTAACAAGGACTTCCAGTACCAATTAAATATTTCTAAGTAATTGGGAAATTTCATTAGCAAAATTAGTTTCGAAGGCTTCATGTTAATATCAGAAACCTTTGTTATTACCAGGTGCAATTTTTAGCTTCTATTGAAGGAAGAGATCCTAAAGACTGTGTGCGACGAATCATGGCAACAGTGGTTGCAAACCAGTTGGCCAGACAATTCAACTTCTTTGGTCTGAAGGGGAAAAAAAAGTTGTAAAGAACTCCAGCTTGTGACCAAATCCATTTATGGTAAGCTTTGATATGTCAGATGGAAAAGTGGCCAAGTAATTTGTTAGATCTAATGTGAATTTGCAAAAAAGAATAGATAGTACCAGTACATTGGTACAACTCTTCTAGTTGAAAACTGTTTTTTTTAACTACATAAATAATGTTAATTGTTGAAATCAAAGGAGGGACTAGAGAGGCGGTTGGTAGTCTATTTAAGCAAGGGACTGCTGGGACCTGAATCCAGGTGGGACTTTCCTTTCAAAAAAATTTGTAATGGAAGTTTCCTCATTTCAGCAAAGTTCTTCAGAAACTTAATTACTGGTTTCCCCACCCCCAAAAAGATTTCCTGGGTTGGGGGGGGGGGATGACAGTAGCAACAAAAATTTATCAGCTTTATCACGGCCAGTTTATCACCCCATTCAGCACATGGTTCTTTCAAATTGTCCAGTTCTCAAATGATTGAACTATTCACTTGATCTGTACTCTGTGCCATCATGACGGAGCAAAGTGAACACTTTGAAGAAATTTTTTTTAAAGACCTATTGAAACTAAGCATAAACATGATGATAATGGAGATTTATCTACACCATCTGAAAAATCCTAGAACATTGGAGGGAGGGGCTTCTGCTCTCTTTGCGGATGTTTCAAGCTCTGTTTCCAAGCTAATCTATGCAGCTAAGAAATCCTTCTTTCAAGCACAGTTTGTCAACTCTTCCTCGAGCAAAAAGCTGTTTGAAATCTGTAACAAACTGACAGGTCGAAACAAGGAATCCCCACTTCCCACTGATGTTCTTGTCACACAGCTACCCGAGGCTTTCTCTCAGTACTTGCTACACAAAGTCGCGGCTATTCAAGCTGAGCTGGACGAGATGGTGCTACACTGTGGACCTCCAGCCCTTGCTGACAAACTGCCATGCTGTTCATTTCATTCCCTCCAGCCCATATCTCAGTCAGACCTCAAGGCTGTCATATTAAAATCTAAACCTACTACCTGCCCTCTGGACCCCATACCAACCCACCTTCTCCTTGACTGCCTGGATGTTCTGCTCCCAACTCTCACTCAGATCGTAAACGACAGTCTGTCATCAGGAGTCTTTCCATCGCTGTTCAAGGCTGCCATAGTCAAGCCTCTTCTCAAGAAACCCACCCTTGACGTAAACAGCCTCAAGAACTACCGCCCAGTTTCCAACCTACCCTTCCTCTCAATAGTGGTTGAAAGGGTCGTTCTAAATCAACTTCTCGCCTACCTCAACTCAAACGACCTTATCTCTCACTCCCAGTCAGCATATCGGCCATTCCACAGCACGGAAACAGCTCTGACTAGAGTTGTCAACAACATTTTGTCTGCTCTGGATGGAGGTGAAGTGTCTTTTCTGACCTTCCTTTTCTGACCCTCTGACCATACCATCCTCCTCAATCGTCTCCATGATCTCTACGGCATCTGTGGGTCGGCGCTGGCGTGGTTCCAGTCCTACCTCTCTGGTAGAACTCAGTCTGTACTTGTCGCTGACCAATTGTCACCCCCATCACCATTGTCTCTTGGAGTCCCTCAAGGATCTGTCCTTGGCCCTATCCTTTTCATCCTATACATCAAACCACTTTCATCACTCATTCATGCTGACATGGTCTCCACCCAGTCCTATGCAGACGACACCCAATTATACAGTTCTTGTCCTCCAGCTGATGCGCATGCCAGCATCATGACCATGCAGACTTGCATATCCAGTGTCAAAGCATGGATGGTTCACAACAGACTAAAGTTGAACGACGAAAAAACAGAAGCTCTTCTCTTCAGTGAAAGAAATGCTGGAGTGACAGAATATCCCACAGCAGTTCGAATTGGTGATGTCGACATCCCTTTCGCCGACTCTGCAAGAAACCTCGGTGTTATTATTACCTCTAACATGACACTTGACAAACACATTTCCAACATCTGCAGATCCGCTTATTCTGAACTCAGAAAAATCAGCAGCTTCCGTCACCTTCTGTCCGATCAGGTTGCAAACACATTTGTATGTGCCTACATTCTGTCTAAACTCGACTACTGCAATTCCTTGCTAGCCGGCTGTCCTCTGTATCTGCTACAGAAGTTACAGAAACTTCAAAACTCGGCCGCTCGCCTTGTCCTTAAAGCGCGCAAAACAGACCATGCCACACCTCTCCTCCGCACTCTGTACTGGCTCCCCATTCAGGCTCGCATCGATTACAAGTTGTCTACTCTCTGTTTCAATTTTTTCACCGGT
>SMGT01001151.1:258781-272587 GCA_004794575.1 Lanistes nyassanus | reverse complement strand
CAGTACCCCGCATCAGGACAAAAACATAGGACATCGCATGTTCACCTTCTCCGCATCCACCCAATGGAACTCACTTCCCCACAACATTCGCCACTCCCCATCACTGCAGACTTTCAAACGAAACTTAAAAACTTTTCTTTTCCGAAAGTACCTTGACTAACGTCCCGATTGCCTGTCTGCATTAACTTACAACTTTCTCTGTTCATCGTCTCTTATGATACTTTTCCACCCATCTGTGACTGAAGGACGATCTGTTTCCAACCTGTTGGTCAGTGGTGCGTTCATCTCTCCCTCTGTGTGTGTGTGTGTTTCGTTGTTTTCACTAGAGTGTCTGTGTCCATGTATATTATTATATAGTTAGTTTCATAATAAGTTTATCTGTCGATACCATTATAAACTCATGGGGACACAGATTTTGGCACGACTGTAATAAATGCTGCTTGCAATCTACCAGTGATCTACTTTACATATTTTGAAAGACTTTTATGAATCTATAGGTGACATTTGTGCATAGTTTCATTTTTTTCAGTGAGGTTGACCTTAAAAGAGCTGGCTTTTTCATTTCTTTAAATAATAAATTTTTTATGGGTAACTCCTACAAAACTTAGAGCAGCCTTATTGTCTTGAATATGTTATATTGCACTTGTTATATAACACCTCAGTGATGTCTTGTGTTTGTTGCAGAGTGCCAGAAAGCTGTACCCTGACATCATTAACACAGGGTTCCAGGACATAATTTCCCACTGATTGACTGGAAGCAGAGACAGAGATCAGGGAAAGAAACTTAGGGAGTTGGCAAGGTCTTCCAGGGCTGGTGATGGAACGCAGACAGCTGATCAGTACTTCTGCTTGGGGATTTTCTGGGGTGTAGGGTGGGCTTGATTACGGCCATCTCCACCTCAGTCAAACGCCTTCTCTGCACGTAGCCAGCCCTTGTAGATCGCCTTAACTCAAAATGACCACTTGTTTGCTTACCATTGCTAAAAAAAAAAAGGAATTTCAGGTGAGCTGTGTTCAAGTGAACTTCTGGGTTCCTGGTACTCGCATGCTTTTTGCACGAATGATTCAGCCGTGATGACCTGATTTTTACGGGTGAACAACCAGCAGATATGTGGGCTGATAATGAGAAAAAGTTTACCTGTGACATTTGATCCACCTTTGTGCATGGTGCATTTGAAATTATGATCCCTAGCAAATGTTGAATGAGTAAATATATTTATTTCCTGAAGGTACTGAAGGTGATCTTAGTTGATTCAGTTTTCTGAACAGTTCCATTGTGTTCTGGAATCTACTAAGTAAAAATTCTCAAATGCGCCAGCATATCTGAAGAATGGATTCTCCAAAACCCCAGTTTAGTTCCACTGGCTTTAGGTCTAGATATGGGGTTGTGTTCCACGCTCTTTCCTATTTGCATTTGTGGTCACAAGAACGGGCCTTAAGATTTTTGCCTAATGCCTTTTAGGTACACTATTACGTATGGATGGGACCACCTATTCTGTGCTGCGTTGCATAAGAGTTCATATTTGCACTTCAGATCATTAGAGAAGCCGTATATAAGGCTCGTTAGCCTTGTGTATTTTTTTTTCTATTTTACCTGCACCTTTACATATATGGACAGGAGGTATGTAACGCCTGTGCAACCCAACTGCTAATATATACTAGAGGTGGGTACCAGTAAGGAAAACTGTACCAGTACGCGAATGTTTTTCCTCATGCGAGTTCCATGCCCACATGGGCAGACTACCTTTCATCCCATTTAGCGCAAAAGACAGGCTTGAACTTATACATGAAAACAAAAGTCCTACTCAATACCAAACTCTAACCCTGTCCCAACCACAGTCAAGCCAGGCTGGAGTGGCCCACTAACCACAGGCCTTGGACCCCGGCTGACTGGACCCCTGTCCTCTTCACAGACGAGTCGCCATTTTGTCTGGACAGGTGGGTGAGAGTGTGGCGTCGCCGAAACGACCGTTTCCATGATCCTTGCGTGGCTGAACATGACTGATACGGAGGACGCTCACTCATGGTCTGGGATTTTGATTTAATCAGCTTTTATTAATTTTGTATGGAAGCATTTCCATTAATTTTTGCCATAGTACTTTTCCCATAACAACTTGCCACGTGCACAGTTTACAAATGCTCTCAGAGCCAGATGGCGGCTGCTTTGCAAGTGTCTCACAGCGTGGTATGGAGGATGTGGAACCTCTTCGATCTCTTTTGAGAAACATTTAAAAATGAAAGCAGTTGTTTATCAATGAAATAATTAATGGATTCGTGAGTGTGTTTTTGTTGTGTGACCCCTAGCAAATTGTTGATGAGTATGTATATTTGTATACCGAAAATGCCATAGACTGGCCTACAATTACTTTCCTCCTCACAACCAGCAGGATTTACTCCTAGGCGCTGCCGCTTCAGAAGTACGCAGTCGAGTAACCTCTGGAACTGTTTCTTGAAAACAGGGTCACATTTTACTGATCAGACACTTTACGCACGGTCTCATTCCAGATCAATATACTATGAAAATTTTCTTGAAGGAAATAGAATTAAGCCTTTATTATAAATACTTCGATTAGTGGGATCTCCACCATTGTTTTCATTGAACTCGAATCAGCTGACGACAAGCTGATCGAGACTGGGTCTTTATGCATGATAAGTCGGAAAACTTTTGGCTCTGCCTAAGGCGAAGACTGACTACCCGGTATCCGTACGCGATGCACGAGTGCAGAGAAGGGCAAGGTAGGGCAGCAGAACCCTTTAGCGACTAAACGGGCTGAAATTTATGTGGCTTCTCGAAAGAAGGAGAAAAGGTCGGTACAGAGGAGTTTACCTTGATGTCATCAGATGTTTGTGTGGTGGGGTGGGGTGGGGACAGCACAACAGGACAGCCAGCAGTCGACCCGCACCCGGGGATAGCGGCGGCCAACACAACAGCGAAAGAGTTTCTCCTGCAGCGCAAGGGACCGTGACGGGTGCTGCTGCTGTGTTACCGGATAAGGAGAGCAGCGACTACTGACATCACCGACAACGCCAGGGGACGACACAGCAGTAACCACGGAAGCGATGTATGTTCACCGAGAGCTTGGAATTCTCCTCGCACGTGGTCAAGTGGTACTTTGTCGTCTGTTAGCGGTGTAGTGGCGGGGTCCACTGCCCTATCAAACTCGGGTCACCAGCACGCGACCAGTGCGTGTAGCACCAGGCAGACTGGACGCTCTATGCGGAGCACTGCTCAGTCGCGCACCGCTGACAGCATGGAGAAGAGAAAACAGACCCGGCTGACGGACAGCGGTGCGAGTGGCCCCACACTGCGCCATTCAACCCGAGGGAAGCAAGCTGTACACACTCGCCAACGCAGCGTGCTTAGGGGTATGGCCCGACCCCTCTTGACATTCCACCTCTTGAAGTAAAGAATGACGAGAATGAGTCTGATCATGAAAACGTTTTGCAAGGCACAGTGGTAAAACTAGATAGCGGTAATTGTTGTGTTTGTGGAAACAGCCTACTCAAGGGATACCCGAGTTACTTCTTAAAATTTCTTTCCTACAATATTGAAGGTCTGTCGAAGTTAGATTCAGACTTACTGAATTACATTAAGGACTTTCATTTTAGTCTTCTAGTTGAAACATTTTATGCTTCTGCTTCACCAGGCTTATTTCCTGATCATAAAGTGTTTGTGTCACCTGCTGTAAAGGTCTCTTATCTTTTACATGTGTGCAATGAATTTGACCTGTTCATTGCTAATGGTGTTTGCCATGGAGATTTTTCTGGTAACTTTACTTACATTTCTACCTCTGGATGCAGGTCATCGATTATTTTATCTTGTCCAATGACTTAAGGAAGTGCTGTAAACTAAAATTGAATCTAAGCATATTGCCGTTGATCTGACCTTGATAGTTGAGAAAGGAACTTATGAGTCCAGAATTCAAAGTCCTAAAGGCTATATGCTTTATAAATATGTATGGGTTGATGAAAAATTGGGTGAGTTTAATTGCAGAATCCTGTCTGACGAGGTGAGGAAACACTTTGACGATGCCGTTCAATTGATATCTCACGATATTAATGCCGCCTTATCTATGTTTAATGATGGATTACAGCAAGCTGGTGACTGCATGAAAAAAGTTTTCATTTCCACAGTAGTAGAAGGAAGGTCTGGTTTTATCTGGAATGCAAAGAAAGTAGATTAGCTCTTAGGAGGCACTTGAGAAGACTACATGCAAGTCGTTCAGTGGAAGACAGGTGTAGTTATATACAAAAAAATATACAAAAAGTTATTGGATAATAAGAAAACAGCATCCAAAGCACAAGTAATCAACACCCTAAGAGAAAACTCTACAGACCAGAAACTTTTTTGGCGCACAATTAAATCCATTCAAAAAACCACTGAACCAAAATTCTGTCACTAAAGAGAGTTGGTACGATCATTTTCGTGAAGTTTTCAATGTCTCTCCAAGTTCTGTCCCCCTAGATATGTCTGAATGTGACACGCAGAGACGGCCTGATGATATAGACGATGATCTGGCTTAATGAAGTAATTACCACAGAGGAAGTTACCAAGGCTATCGCTTCATTGAAAAACAATAAGGCAGCAGGCCCTGACGCTATTATTAGCAAGTTTTTTAAGCGTTCGTCCCAGGTAACAGTGTAAAATACTTTAATTATCTATTTGATAATAGTTTATTCCCACATGCGTGGTCCGAGGCAATAATTCATCCTCTGCACAAGAAAGATGACGTGAACAAACCCGATAACTACAGAGGGACATCTCTTTAAACATTTGCAGCAAAATGTATAGTTCTATTTTAAATCGAAGAATTACACTATGGATAGAAGAGAACGATATGGTTGGAGCGGAACAGGCAGGTTTTAGAAAAGATCATAGCACGGTGTGTGGTATGTGATCTGTGTGGTATGTGTGTGTGTGGTATGTGGTGTGTGTGTGTGTTTAAAAGGAAATAAAATAGAAAATATTGCTGATTCCGCTAAGTTTTTCGTATTTATTGCTGAATAATTACATGAACTTTTGACTTCGCTGTTAGAAACTTATGTTCTGCATAAAGCGGCAAGTCTTTTTCAGTGGCCTTTAATTTGTTTTGAAGTATGTTGTTGCTTATTTTTAAGGATTTTCACACTTTACTTTTCATAAATATATAGAGTAGAATGTAATTACTGCGGGGTCTTACATATGCTATACTATGGGGATATGTTGAGGAAACTTGTAATAAAGCTATATACTGGTTGCCAGCAGCACGCGTGAAAATAAAACGACCAAAAGGCAATTGTTTGTTGAAAAGTTTTAATCACCAGTTCAGATCCAGCTGTCTGGGACGTTTCTGAATGTTCCAGTGAGTTACATCTGCAGAACCAGCCATAATTATGTGTTTTAAGTCTAAATCATAAGTCTGTTGAACACATGATGCAACAAGACATCAGACTTTAGGCTGGTCAACATAAAATTGCAGTTAATATAACTATTTCCATGTACAATGAATTAATATCTTGACTGTTCAGTTCAAAAGCTTTAGTATCTTGCGAAAAGACCGCGTGATACGCCTGTACAATCCACTTGCTCGCGACGTAGGCGTTCAGACAGAATTTACAGTTATCTGACTGGTAGACTAAGTGAGCACGCGGATGTTTACACGAGTATAGACGTACCGAACGACTGATTCTCAGCATGTTCTTGTGTGCATGTAGCTGGACAGATGGTGGTGGCAGGCCTCCTATCTCCCTGCATGACTTCCTCATAAGAAGGGGGTAGTTCTAGAGAGGTACGCAACTTGCCGCTTCTGACG
This sequence comes from Lanistes nyassanus, assembly GCA_004794575.1. Taxonomy (NCBI): domain Eukaryota; kingdom Metazoa; phylum Mollusca; class Gastropoda; order Architaenioglossa; family Ampullariidae; genus Lanistes; species Lanistes nyassanus. Next base: position 266,795 of record SMGT01001151.1, on the reverse strand, counting down.
TTGTCTACCCGCTTCCCGTAGCCCCCACAAGAGGACGGCAAATTGAGGAGCAGACCCATTTCGTTGTTGGGGGGCAGGAGGGACAGCCGCAGGTCCCGCAGACCATACCTTGATGCGCATCTGCTGCACGTCAGACACTGATGCGTGTTGTGCTGCCATGATCCAGCAGAACGCTGCTCGGTGACGTCAGCCGCACTGGCTTCGCACGTGGTGGGAAGCTGCGTCATATCTGCCAGAGGCTGCGGCAGCTGGGCCAGGCTCTCCGTCATGCTGAGTAGCGCCAGTCGTTGCCGAGATTGTCGCCGCCTGCGTTCTGCTTTCTTCCGGTGATGAGGCAAAACGAACAACTTCAGGACAGCAATAAAAAGGATGGCAACGATAATGGCAAGAACGACAGAGGCGATGACATAGAACAATGTTTGGTCGATGAACTGTCGAACAGTCTGGCCTGCAACCAAAATAATTCATTAAAAAAAACGCATGCATACGTATTTAGCAATAGATGCAAATAAGAATTAACTCTGGCATACAGAAACGTATAAGAACATACTATAAGAAGTTAATTTAGAAGAGACTCTACTACACCTAGAATGATATCCAAGCATACTGTGTGAAGTTCATCGAACTTGCTGTAGGCACTACTTACATTACATATCTACTGCAGAAGTAGGTCTAACACATTTAACCTTACTCTAATACACTGTGATCAGATAAACTGTACGCGTAACATAGACCTGCACTCTCACATATCACAGGAATAACTTTCAGCATACTTCAGGAATTTATTCTAACACTGTGTACAAATGAACCCCGCAATGGAAAGGAATTTACCAGAAGTTACATACTGTCATCAACGGGAGAAGATACAGCTCTGTACTGTAGTTGGAAGCCCCCTCCACTTTGATACACCATGTAGCCGGAAGTAAAGACAACCAGCATGTACGATCCACTGCTCAACAAGCTCAGCCTGGTGTTGTTGCACACTCTTGCTACAAGAGCATCATCGTAAGACGTTTTGCCTGAACAGGTCAGAACACAAATCCATACAGTTGACAAAGCACATTGGGCAGACTACACGTATTTTGGTGTAAAACAAGGGAACCGTACCAAGCTAGAAAAGGACAAAGACGAAGACAATCTACATGTTTCGGGGCACTACCCCTTCATCAGGACGACGAAAAAACGAAAAATAAAAAGACTTATCTGCAGTAGATGTATGTTATTTTGTATGGTAAACATAAGTCAACAACGTACATTTCTCAAACATGAGAATATACTGTAGGGTTTAAAAAAAAACTCTACTAGGAGCAAACTAGAACCTAGGCGAAACTACATATGACTGATAAAATAGTCTAGGAAATACTTCGAATGAACCGATTTTTTATTACAGTTTTGGAAGTCCCTGTTTGCACGGTCCGGTGCAGATGGAATCCGAGGCTGTCTTGAAACTTGTCAGTGACGGGATTTCCCTCATTATTCTCACCAAGGAATTTGGCGTTCCTGTACGTACACTTCGGCAACATTGTGACTAAACAGCGACTGGGCTTGGGGGGTTGGATTTACAAAGAACTGGAAACAGCAAAACTCAACGCTGATCTGCCAACAAGGCTACATTACTTATCAATGGCAGATCGCTTTGCTGCCATGCCAGCCCATTGTCCTTTCCTAGAGCTGGAGATCAATGCCACCAGCAATGTTTTGAAAACAGACAACCTCGCGATCCAAAATTATGAAGAAAACCCGCCTACAAATTCCCTGATAGTTCAGTTCACAAGTATTGGAGAAGATTTTGGCCACAACAACAAGAAATGACAACGCAGCTCAGAAAAGATAGAGGCCGAAACTGCATTTGGAGATGCATCACGTACTTTATTCCAGTCTCCAGAAGCATCATATGATTTGTCCTCATTTCCAAATGCATCGTCCATCGCATCTTCACCTCCAGACACGTCATCTAACCCATCTCCATAGGCATCAGTCATTTCAATCGCATCTCCCGAGAGGCAGTCAAACCCCAAGGCGTCCAACATCCAGTCAAGGAAATGGGGAAATATTCAAGCCTTATCCCAAATCCCTAAAGCACACTTTACGACTCCAAGATATAAAAAAAACTCAAAATGTGCGGTGATGTTGACCTTATCGCGCTGTAGATCTGCACTTGCTGAAAAACACGCCAAAAAGAAATGTTCCATGGAACGACCTGACATTCAGAAAACAAAGGAAAGTCTAGAAAGAAGAAACAGAGGATAGAAGGTGCTGAAGAAAGTTCAAGCGATGAGGAAGAAGACTAGCCTTGCTTTATTCGTTGTGAACCCTATAGCTGCATTAGACCAAGACAGGTGGTAGGTGCATCGGATGATTCTAAGTGACTTTCAACGTCCCCTTACTGGGCAAGGTATGCGCATAGTAATAATAAATAATAATAGTAAATGTAGATTTTTAACGCGCGAGAACACATTTCATGCACACTTCGCGCGGACGAGGCACACAGACATCCTAACAATACACACACACACACAGAGGGAGAGATGAACGCAACACTGACCAACAGGTTAGGATACAGATCGTCCGTCATTCACAGGTGGGTAGAAAAGTATCATAAGAGAGGATGAACTTACTTTGCTATCCGTGGAGTCCACTGGCAACTATAAACCAGTCGGGATAAATGGAGAAAACTTTGCAAGCCTAAATGTATGGGTCCTTTGTTATTTATCTTTGTTGCCAATGGACTCCACGGATAACAAAATAAGTTCATTGTGTTCACCACAGATTAAAAAATGAAAGTAAAATAAATGGGGGCGGGGGGGGGGGTATGATACGGCTATAGCTTTAGCAAGCCAGAACAGAAAAAAAGACACGTTCGGATTTCGTCGCAGTAAGCGTTTAGGGGTCTCTTTTCTTAGAAGTGACTTAGTCTCGGACGGGATAATTAACAAAGGTAAGGAATCTCATTTTGAACTTCATTTTATGCTATCTGTGAATTCATGTTATGTACGGATTTTTAATATATATATTATTACAGTTGTGTGTTGATGTATTAATAAACTAAAATGAAACACGTGGCTGCCGCTTGAAAATAAAACCGAAGTTAACAACAGAGGGTCGAGGAGCTGAGCCAAGCTACAAACGACACACACAGAGACTGAAGTCGCAATTAAGTAGATCGCACTATCGGCCCACGTTGTGCGTTCTACTTGCGACTTCACTCAGTTAAGTGCCTGTTCTTTCCTTCCTTCCTTCATTCCTTCCTTTACTTTCTTTCTTTCTTAATTTCTTTCTTTTTTTTGTCTTTGTTTTTATTTTGTCATGACGATGGGTTAATGACTCGAAACGTTGACTCTGTGTCGTCTGTAGTTTGGCTCAGTTCCTCTGTTGTGATATTATTATTAGGTATCAATAAACTGAAAAAAAATCTAATGTTAAGAAGAAAGAAGCCAATAAGTAGCATAATGATGCAGAGTGAATACAGTGAAGACTTTTACACAACGGCATCTTAATGGAATTTGTTACTTTCAATAGTATATTGAGGTCTGATGTGCTTTTTATTGATAGAGTTGTTGTTGTTGTTGTTGTTGTTGTTGTTGTTGTTGTTGTTGTTGTTTTTGTTGTTGTTTTAATTTGATTCTAAAATTTGACTATGTAGTATTATTAATATTGATTTTACTAGGATTTGATGTGATTTATCATTACAGCGATATAATAATAGCCACACTCCCAAGCAAAATAAATCCGAACCGTGCTTACCATCGTAGACCAAAAGGCCAAAATTAGAACAGTCGAGAGACCCCTTCATGTTCGACTCCAGAAGTGTAACGTTAATCCTGCTTCCCTCCGAAGCCTTCAACATCCAGCGGCAGTTGACGTTTCTGAAACAAGCATGAAAAGCGAACATGGGTTTGCATTTCCACTCTATACGACGACGTTTTCAGCACCAAGGGCTAGTCTGTTTTTCATACCCGAAGAATCCTTAGGCAACCAGCAGTAGTCTCTCAATGTTTGCAGTAACATACAACATTCTGTACCCAACGTCCAAATTTCCCGTTTACGTTTTTGTTTGACAGCAGTTGTAGTTACCGCCAACAGATAAAGCAGCATATCATTCTGTCTACTAAGGACGGTAACTCCTACCCTTAACCTTTAACCTGTCTGCTTTGACACCTATATACTGATCCACCATTAGCCACATTAGACAGGTGTGAGGAAACCTACTTCTGCACGGAGACACGTAATGTCGTCTTTTACTCTAGTCCAGGGGGTGGCCAACCTTTTTGGAATAGCGGGCCACTGTAATGTGTGTGTGTGTGTGTATTCTGTTTACCTAGTTGGGGAAGGCGGATAATTCACACTGGTGTTTGTGGTGTATGGAAATGTATACCTAAGATACCATGAAAAATCCTGCACTTTAAGTGGAAAGAAAATACTTGATTCTCACTCTAATTAGTGCAAAATTTGAGCCTGTCAGTTCTTTACCGCATTATTTCTGACACAGCCACCCACGTTGCCACGGTGACTTTTGGAAAAACCTGCGACAGACCCAATTCGTGACACTTTTCAACAGTGGGCGATTTGTTCTTTGTCATTTTGAATCTTGAGGACTTGCGACAAGAGAAACAGGAGCTCTGGAAGATAAATGTATCACATGTCGCCGCAAGATGACTTTCCGTCTGTGTCTCATCTGAATGCTCGCAATTTTCTCAAATTAAAAATGGAAGGAGCCAAAATTTTCCACAGGCTATATGTATACCTCGGGGGGAGGGGGAGGGGAAGACACCCAGGCTCTTCAAATCTAATGACTACCATTTACCTATAGCTACGCTGGCTTACTGATAACAGAAAGTGTTGAAATAGCAGAAAAGATTAGGGCCTACTACCATTTGTTATTTTTCCTTTTTTAATAAAAACGCCCTCATACATGTAGACTTCCTTTGGAATGAATTATTGCCACTTACTGATCCATTTCGTATGGGTAGAAGGGTGAGGCAATGACATCAGGTGTGCCAGTCGCATTCAGTACCAAGGTGTTGTGAATGTAACAGTGACTGTATTCTGTAACATGAACCAGCAGGCGTGATTTGTTTTTATAAATAGCAAAGTAAAAAAATTCTATATGGAGTGAATCTGAAATTTCTGCTAATAATAGTCTATTTTGCACATCTGTGTCTGAGATCTAGAAATCTTTGGATAAATTTTACGAGTTCTTGTGCACAACAATGAATGGCAGATATCGACTAGTTTTAAAGGTATATAAATATATTCTGCACAAGCCAAGAGTCACGATGATGACGACAACAAAGACACAGATGACAAGAGGCTGCTGTCAGAAAGTCAGCTTCAGGCTTTTGTTTCATAATGCCATTATTACTATTTGGTTTTAACCTTTCCTTTCGAAAATTTTTTTTAATAATAGCGTACTATAATTTGTTGAAGACAATCTTCGTTCCAAAGAAACAATAAATACTTCCTGATCCATAAGATGCTTTTAAAAAAAAAGAAAAAGACAGCGAGGCTTTAAATCTTCAGTGGGGACGGTGGCAGAGATAGACAAAGTGTAGACAACAGGCAGTTCTGTCTATTCCCTTACTTGGTCTTGCGCTGACCCGGAGCCGAAAGCCGCGGGACCGGTGAGAGAAGTCAGGGCGTGCACGAAAAATGAGGTAGAGTGTATACTTCGGACTCTCGAACGTGGCCTGACCTCCTTGACAGATCTGGCCAAGGTCACGAGGGTTCTTGGAGAAACCTGGCATGGACATAACCGCTGTCAAAACACTTCACCACACATGCCACTACACTCACCTCATATTTTTAAAGTCTGCAAACACTGATCGGCAAGCGTACCAGCTAATGTTTGATTTATGGATTTAAAGACCGTGAGGTAACGACCTCATAAGATTGTTTTTAAATTTATAACACTCACCATAGCAAAATAAAGCATAGTAATACATATCACGTGATCTATCACGTAATACATATCACGTGATCTATGTAGGACTTATTTTGTGTATTGTGTGAAACGCATATTTGAAAAGCAGCTGTGATCCGTGGACATGTTTTTGGCTCATGATGATCTGTGAAACAGCGAAACCTCTTAATGTGATAAGGTAACGCAGGTGCTTACTCAGCAAATGAACATTGACACGAGTGGAGTTCTATAACAAACCTCCGAGATATACTGAAAACCAAAAGAAACGCAAACTGAGGGAGTTGGTGATTTTATTTGAATCTTTTCCTTTCATTCAAACGGGTTTAAAGTGATCAATTTTCGAAAAACGTTGGTACAGTAAGACTTTGCGCAGAGTGTGTTGCCATGCTGAGAAAGCGTTCAGAATGTCCCAGACGTCCAAATTCAGAGTCCAAAGTCAGTAACTGGTGTGTCCCCCACTGGCGTCGATAATGACCTAGCATTTGGCGGGCATTGAGCGCATCAGACGTTTCAGCACTACCACAGGCATGTTTGCGAAGATCTGCCTGAAGGCCTGCTCCACTGACAAGCTGTTGCTGACCTCGGCTGGACAGCGTTCAGCTTTCTCTGCAGATGGTCCCATAGGTACTCGTCTGGGCTCATGGAGGGCCAAGGCATCACTCGAGCGTTGTTCTGCTGCAGGAAGGCCGTGGTGAGCCTTCCCGTGTGTGGGCGGGCACTGTCATGCTGAAAGGTGAGGTTGTCGTGCTGTTGGAAGTATGACACGACGTGGGGCCTCAACACCTGGTCCACACAGCCTTGTGCTGTCATTCTGTTTCCTCGTACAGAGCCGATGTTCTGGAAAACGACGGGGCCCACGAGTCGTTTGAGACCTACTCCGCTCCGACAACCGGCGACGCGTAGTCTGCTGACTGATGCCAGCTCCATGGCTACCGACAGTGGTTCGGGCCGTCTCTGCGGTAGGGAGGAATGGCTGGCGCAGGTGGTCGCGGTAGATCTCCCTGTTCTGTCGTGCAGTCGTGACACGAGATCGTCCGCTCTGATTCCATCCCGAGTGCTGCCGACCGCAATCTAGAAGCTGCCTGGCACTATAGGGAACAGTACTAGGACTGGTTGGCCCGGTGTCAGTATAATGTGACTGGGTGGGACTAAACCCCGTGTTGCGACAGCAGTCCCACGTGTGGCAGCACGTTGACTTGTATAAGCAGCGCCGTTTTTATATGCACCTAGTTTGGGGCAGAATGTTAAACAATAAACACCTAAACACCCGATTGCTGCCAGTAGCTTGAAAGCGAGCCCACAAACGACAGATTGTGGAAACTGCCACACCCAGCGCATGTGGGACGATATTTGGGCAGTTTCCAGCCTGCAGTCGATAGCTCTTTTCCGATCTGTAGTGTTCAGTCTTGGCATTCTTCTGCTGCTGACAGGTGGTCTGTCTGGGAGCGTACGAGGATCGGTTTTTATTGCTAGTAGGTGGTGCCCTCTGTTTGCAAAGTAAGTTCTAGTCTTGCTTCTTTTGTTCACGCTGCACGAGCGAAAACCACTGTCCGAATTCAGCGTGCCAAAACGGACACGTTGATTTCCCCCAGGCACGTCATTATCAAGAGCTACACTCAACAGACCATGCGACCTCGCCTCAACCTAATTTTTATTGCTATCATTGTACCCGAATGCATGAAATTTGACTACTCATTGCCCGTGTGTCAATTTGCGTTTCTTTTGGTTTTGAGTATGTGTACAGCAGACCAGCACTGTGTTATGTTACACTGACATCGGTCGGCTTTATCCAGAGGTGCACTGTCATATCAGGAATATCGTGTATTCTGTGGCAAAAACACCACATGAATGCACACGAGACATTTTAACATTTGACTGGAAAGAAAGACTGCGACTGACAAGGAATTGTTGGAATTAATCTTACACATCATGACAAATCACTATTTTCTACTTACTGTCATAGACTACGGTCATAACACATTACGATTTTATACTTACCGTCATAGACTTCGGTCATAACACATTACGATTTTATACTTACCGTCATAGACTTCGGTCATAACACATTACGATTTTATACTTACCGTCATAGAC